>JAOVVA010000017.1:3112083-3122317 GCA_028565275.1 Leiocassis micropogon
ACACACACACACACACACACACACACACACACACACACACACACACACACACACACACACACACACACACATACATAGAAAGGCAAAATGTTTGTCTGTTTGGTTGTTTTCCATGGCACTGTAGAGGAATCTGCCCAGGGCACCATAACCACTAGAGCTACCACTACTTCTGGACACATTTTTTTTTTCACAAAAGTGCATCTTAATGTTTAACCTAAACAAGGTGTTTGAATTTTTCACACAGATGTGTGTTATGATTACACAATCTGCACTGGATATGCTGTGTTTGTTTTGCAGACAAATCTCATCCACTCTTCACCATAGTCCTAATCTCAAATCATAGCTATGGAAGTACCACCGTGCTAGTGAAAGCTGATTTCATCTCATTTCTAGTCTCTCTCTTCCCTCTGTCCACTTCCTGGCATTCAGGGATACATGGATCACTCTGGAGAATTCAGCAACTCCTGCTGTTCTGTCCTTCGCCTATGCTTTTTTTTTCTCACTCACACTCCACGAGGATTTGGGGATAGGGAGCACAGGCTTGTCTCTGTCTCAAAAATGGCACTTCACACTTCATGCACTCCCTCTCACCTTAACATTTAATCATTAGAATTCCATGCTGTTGCTGTTATCTTCGTATTATTGTTATCTATCACCCACCTGGCCCCATGAGAGACTTCATAGAAGAGCTGAAACGTCTCTTGAGTCTCTTGCCTTGTAACAGGATTTCACTAACTCTCTTAGGTGATGTCAAGCTTCTTTCAGGCAAGCTCCACTCCTTTTGCCTTGTTCCTCTTTTCTTTTCATCTGACCTTTAACAACTGCAAAGGAAGTGGTCTGAACCGGGGCTGGTATGTATAAAATATAAAACCTGTTCAGAGCAGAATTCTGGTCCTAAGGGCCAAAACATTCTAAAAAACCCTGTAAAGTTGCCGCTTCATGAAAGGCTGAAGATTGGCAGCAACGTACAAAAAAAGAAATCTTAATATATGGAAATAACAGACTATTTCACTTCTCTGTTGCCTCTTGTGATTGTGTTTTTTTATGTTGCAGTGTCCAAATATTCACACACTCTCCTGCTGTGCAGGAAATAGCTGGATACAAAGCATTAATTGCCTCTACCATCTCCTGGCAAACCATTTTTTCTAGCTTGACTATTCAGGTGGAACGCAAATATACTCTTTGCTGTGTGCTTCCTTTCTTTCAACTCAGTTCTAGAGTTTGTATTGAGTTCCAGTGGGACTTGTGTTTAACAATTAGACGGTATCACTTAAACAGGGTAACTCTCAAATGCACCATTGAGTAAATTTAAAGTAGCTGTAATTGGGTGTTCTTGAACACATTCATGTTAGCATTGAAACTGTAGCTAATGAAATGTATTTTTCATTGGACCTAACTGCATAGCCTATATTTGGTTTATGAAACATGAACACTTTTTAAATTATTAGTAGTAAAACAGGATGTTATCAGGATTAGGAACAGCATGGCGACACAGGTACACTATATGGCGTGCATGTACCTCCAGTAATAGAAAGTTTACATGTTCTTCTGGTGCTTGTTGGGTTTGTTCCAGATACTCCAGTGTCCTCCCACAGTCCAAAGATATGCAGTGTAGTTTGATTGGCATTTTCAAATTGCTTGTAGTGTGGCAAATTGCTTGTGGGGGGGGGTTACTCTGTGACCCATGGCTTTGCACATTTTGGGTTGAGGGTACAAATCCATCTTTTGGGTCTGTATGCATAGAGTTTGCATGCTCTCCCCATGGTTGGTGGTTTTCCTCTGGATAGTTTCCTCCAACAGTCCAAAGATATGACCCTGGGTAGGCTAACTGGTGCTTTCAAATTGCCCGTAGTGTGTGTGTGTGTGTGTGTGTGTGTGCATGTGCGCTGCATTGGATTGGCACCCACTCCAGGGTGTACCTTGCCTTGTGTCCATAGGTCCCTGGTATAGTCTCCAGGTCGGTCACTTTCACCCTGTCTTTCAAAGTGCCCTTCATACCACATTACAACATCTACTCCATGTCTACCTCCTGAAACACCAGCATCCTAACCGCCCTACCGCCCCTCATCCCTTTTATACTTTACAAGTTGAATATGTTGCGAATGCTTTTCTCTCCTCACTGTTTTCATCACTGGAAGTCCTATTTTCCTGATCTTTCAGACCAACAATGTCTTTTTACCTAGCTCCTTGGTTGTTCAATGTGCTACGATGCATCCAGACAAAATCAAGGGCAGCTGACAAAACACGGAGGCGACAACAACTTGATGCCGATCTCCTTTCATACCACTCTTGTCTATCAAAGTTGTCTTTTGATGCGACTGCTGCCAAGATGTCATTTTTAAATAAAATCACCTATATGTGAGTCCCACCAGCTCAATAACATGCCAGCTTCCCTGCTCAACCCTCCTCCTTATCCTTCACCCTCCTCCCCAGCAGCTGATGATTTTGGCACCTTCTTTGAAGAAAAAATTTACAAGCTCTGCCAACCTTTCCCTCCTAACATTTTTTTCTACACTTAACTTCACCTCCATCCTTTTAACAAGCTGTTCTCCACATTCTACAGAGGCAATTTGGCAACTTCTCTCATCCAGAACTCTCAGCAGCTTCTCAGTCTGCTAGATCCCATCCCATCCCATCTTCACACTATCCTGTGAGAACCTCCCCCTGTTCATCATTTTCATCATAATTAACTCCATTCCATTACACTATTCTATACCATTCTACACTACACCATCCTGAACAAAAACACAATATCCATATCAATTATTTCTTTTCTCTTGATGTCTTATCAAGGTGGTAGTTAAAATGATTTGTTTCTCTGTCTCATACAAAAATACTTTTTAGGACCATAGTTTCAGAGCAGAAAACTTCACAGCAGTTGATCTTGTGGTTGTTATTTAAAAGCTTCATGCTGCCAGGTCAGTCAAACTATCTTAGCTTCTGATCCTTCTTGATCTCTCAGATCTCACCAGATGAGGTGACCAGTCACAAAACTTTCCTGCATATCCAATCAAACGCCTTTTAATTAATCACCCAGCAATTTGGTGGTTTGCATCCCACCTGGAGGAATAGTATCAAGTGACATGAGGATAGTGTTTCTAACCCTCTTAAATTAGCCAGGAGACTCTGGAAGTTGGCCTCAGTCTCCAAGAAATGGAAATAATTAATATCTGGAGATTGTGATCATGCTGAAATGCTAAGTAAAAAATTGGAAATGTTTAAACATCTGAGGGAAATTATGTAATTTCATGGGACATAAGACACCATGTGGACTGAAAGAGTATCAATGGAGCCTGCAGGTCTAAAGTTAAATATGAAATTTTTACCATGGGCTTTGTCCCTTTTATTGTACAGTGGGGTCACCACATTGTAGCATTTGATCCACAAGATGTGCCACAGGTTTTACACAGATACCTTTCCATTTGCAACCCTCCCACTTTCAAACCCATCTTGGGACTGGCACTGCATGCAGTGGCAGGGTTGTATTGGGCATAGAGTTATGGGTCTTGCTTAATGATCCAAGTAAGTGACTTGACAGTGGCAGCGCTTGGTCCTGTGACTCTCAATGAGCAACCCAGAGTCTCAACTCCCTAAGCCACAAAGTTAAATACTGTATGCTAATTAAAACTATATTAAATATAAATGGAGTAAATGTAATTATTTGTGGCGAATACAAAAAATATATACAGTATAAATGAGAATATTGTATATTGAACCATCTACAAAAAATAAAATAAAAAAACACCATGCAGAATCTCAACTTGTCTGCCACAAAGTCTGAGTGTTTGGTCCTCTTCCATGTTCCCTTCACCTTCTCTCACAGTGAAGTATCCTTGCATGGTTTTAATAATACTGCTATGTCAATGACATCCAACTCATTCTCTTCTTCCTTCCCTTGGACACTTGTGATTTTGCATAGATCCTGGGCTGTCTGGTGGACATCTCCTGACGCATGGCAGCTCATCACCTGAAAATAAAATGAGATGCTGTACATCACTGATGGTTTATCACCATTTCAAGATCTTGTCATCTCACTCTATCTTACCCTCTGACAATTCTTGAAAACCTTGTGCTATTCTGGTTTCTGGCTAGCATTTTTTTTTTATCACTCATTGGTTATGGTGTTAACCTAATTGGGCTGCAGATTTCTCCTTTACATCATCAGGAGAACAGCAGATAAAGTTCACGCTGGTGCTTATTCAGGTTATTGTCTCTTTGAAATAACTACTTGTAATGACTACTTCTACTGTGTGGTTTTTCACCACATTCCCCGTTACTGTTGAACCCCAAGATTTTGTCCTTGGAGTATTAACTTTATTAGATGCCCACATAAGATTTAAAGCATTAATGCCTAACTACAAAGCCAAAAAATGAATCGACTCCAACCTTTCTGAAGACCCATTTCAATCCCTGTTCTGCCACACGTTCCCAGCTAACTATACACAAGCACAGCTTGAGCTGATCCACCATCCTTCAAGACACAAGAAAAGCAGGCATCAAGGCTCTTCTCTGTTCCGGCACCAAGATGATGAAATAAATTCTTCTTATGGTTTTCTGAACATCTGAGTCACACACAGGTTGTCATCAAAAGACGACTGAATGCCCACCTTTTCACTGAACACTTGAGGACTGCACATTAAAAGAACTCTCAACTTGTACTCTGCTTTCTTTGTTGAACCAAAATTTCTTTATCAGGGCTTTAGCTTTATTGTACTCTCGAAACGTGGCCTATTTGCACTAGTATGAGAATGTTTTTTTGAAAGGACCTCTATCTGTTACTCTGAAGAAGGAATCTACTAAGAGCTTTTTAAAAAAAAGTTTGCAACTTCCAAGTATCCAGAATTGTTGACTTCCCAGCAATTAGACCCAAGATTACAACTCGCAGCTGTCTGGGGCAGCAATTAGGCAGCCCAAAGTGTGGCACTATGCAATGTAACATAACAACAATAACAAAATCATATCAACTGTTTTAGCAGAATCGTCAACATAAAGAAAAACATTAAAAATTCAAAAGCTGATGCACAGTTTTCATGGCTGAGGCAGAGGAAAATAAAGACGCAGTTGTTTTAAATAATATCCGTGCCGCAGTTACAGACCATTTAATCAAACATAGCTTAACAGGCTGGTCAGAGCGTGCATTACACACTACAGACATTCAGAAGTGAAATCATGTGTATAATCATAACACATAATTCAAGTTTAGCACATCTGCACTGTACTGTATTTCAGTAAACTCGCTGCATGATTGAATGTGATTGGACACATTTACCTACTGTAACTGTTCATCAGGTTCCAATTGTTTTCACTATAATTCACTCTACACCCCACAGAGGACTGAAGGACGACCGCTTGCTGGTAGCATAAAAGCAGGACACACTCCTTAGAAAAAGAAGCAAAATCTTAATTTGGTGATAGCACACAGTGGCATCAAGCTAAGATAAGAGTTATCTTAGAAGATATCTGTATCACTAGCTCTGTGCATTACACCTCAGTTCTAGGATTCTGCTTACTAAGTCATTTCACATTAAATAATTCAAGTTTAGTGCTTTATTTAGAGTCCAGTTTGTTATAGACGACACAAGAAGCTAGGTTTAAGTAAAAAATATACAGTAGGAGAGTGTCAGAGGAGTCACACTTCATACCTCATACTTCAATCATCTCCGACTTTCAGAATTGTTGAAAGTATGACCTGTATAAGCTTGCTTGCCTAGACAAGAAATTGCAGAAATATTCACCTGATAGAATTTTTCACATTCAGAAATGGAACTGAAATTAAACTTTAACATTCTGCAACTGAAATAAAAATTAATTGGGAAAGTTTGTCTTGAGGTGGGCATTGGCTCAGTGGTAGGCTTGCAGAAGGCCATGGGTTGATCTTCAGCCAGTGCCCCACATACAGCCACTAGGGGTGCAGGGCATACTAAGTGCTGGTCTGAAACTTAGACAGGAATCGGACGGATCGGTTTGCATCAGCATCCAACATAAAAAAATGTGCCAAATCGAATTTGAGGACTATTAAAAAGCTCACTGTGGTGGCACGTTAATAGGAGCAGCTAAAAGAAGAACATGTCTCATAAAGAGGAGGTTTCATCAGATTCTTGAAGGCATAATGCCTTGTTGAAATTAAAAAAATAGGCGTGGACTTTATTTAGTTCCTATTTAGTTTTACTGCAAAAGTACATGGTATGGAGATCAGCCATAATGTTATAACCACTGAGATGTGAAGTGAACAACAATGATCACTAACTATATACAAGCAACTGGTGACAAGATCATGAGCACCAAAGCCAATGCCTATGAGGACCAAAGGTCAGCCCAGGTAGTCTCATCAAAATAAAAAAAAATATTTTTTAAGAAGTCAGTGCTGGCCATGAGAGAAATGTGCATTGAGCCCATCAGGCAAAGACCTGAAGGCCGCCAACCCAACCTCTAAACTCTCATACTCTCCAGATCTGAATCTGATCAAGAACCCATTGGATGCGATCTACAGAGGCCCCACCGCCAATGCCAACATCCCATTGACAAACAACACAGCACACCCCCATAGGCCTTGGGTAGAAATGCCCACAGGAGCCAGAGCTGCCCATGCAGTATAAGAGGAACCTATGCAACACTGGGCATAATGTTTTGTATTGTAATTTTACGGCTCATCTACTGGGATATCCCTGGTTAGCTACAGAGAAAAGTTCCTTTATTGTTGAATAGGCGACAGTCTCAGTGAAAAACGAGGGTACTCTGTCACAGTTCCACTGTTCTTTGGCATTTTAACAGTCCTGGTTTAAGCAATAATAAAGGCTCATTTCATTTTGGTGGCACTGATTGTATTCTTTGATGGATTTCTAGAATCATTTAAACATAAGTTAAACATTTAGAATCAGTTATGGCCTCGTGCTGGTTAATATTGTGTTTCGTTGCACAGCATAAACTGATCTGATGATCCTACTTCAGACAATAATTTGATAATTAAAAGAATGTTTCAATGAAGAAATAAAAAAAAAAAATCATGAACTATAAAGTTGCAGTCACCATTAAGCCTTTTGAACTGTCAAAGAAGAACCACTGAACAATAACAACTTCCTCCGGTGTTTGATTCTCAATAAAATAGAGCAATGCATGTACACTAGAGAGCACTGGACAACGAGGCTGCAGCATAAATCAAACATGACCTTAAACTTAAAGTCAGGGACACCAGGGATTAATTAAAGCCCGAATAAAGTGCAGGCATACCAGCGATGGAAATTTTCATCACATACAAGACGGTCCACTCGAGTGAAAATGAGTGTTTGCAGAAAAGAAAGAAGGGAAGCAAAAGAAAAAAGAGACAGCGGGGGTAAAGAGAGAGAGAGAGAGAGAGAGAGAAGAACGGTGGTTCAACAGTGAACGTAATTAAAGATGGAATACACACAAGTCTTTACGCTCAGAGCGCTATTGTGTTATAATCGTCCCTCTGCAGACGTCCTGCTTCGCTTCTCTAGTTTGTTTAAATTGCGTATTTGTCCACAGACTCATTCCATAATTGGGCCTTTTGAAGCACATGTGTGCAAAATATAACAGGCTGCCTGAAAAAATGCTCCTTAAATGTCATTTAAAGAGAGACAATTTTTTGCTTACTGTACCTGCGTACAAGTTATTTATGCGGTCAGATTTTGACTACGCCTTTTCTATATACAGTAGAACACTGAAAACTGCAGGCTTTTTGAAATGAAATGTTTCTCTTTTGCATGTACCTGTCTATCATCGGAAAAGCGCACCAAAGCAAGAAAAAGTTGAGAAAATTGCCTTTAAAGATTTCATTTCAATTCCACAGAAACACACCAGCACACTGACAGACTAAAACGTTGATTTAATTTGCATTCACCATAACATGTAGTGTTAAAAAAAGAGATAAATGACGATAAGTGCTTACAGTACTGTATACTGTACACCCACCTTTATTCATAGCCTACAGCTGTTTCTTTTTTCCTGCAACATTTGTTTAACTAGCTCTATATATGCCTTATCATAGGTAAGTTTAAAAATAAATAGATACATAAATAAAACCACTTGAAAATCATTTCAGTAAATATGTTTCTGTTTTCATACATATCTGTCAAAGTATGTTATAGGCAATGTGGTCAAAGTATGTTTTCAGCCACAGCAACATTCATGGAAGGCTCTTTTATGCCAACAGTGTTGGTAGTAATTGGGCTTGGTACAGCTCAACAATCAACAATCAGCTAAAGTGCAACACAAGACAACACATGCACAAAAAGTGCCAATTTATCAAAAGAGTCAGACAGTGTAAATTTAGCCAAAGAGTCTGTGCAGTGTTGCTGTGGAAGTTGATTACCTGTGTGCTGTCGCTCACTAAGACAAATATCCAATACAGCAGTTGACTTCCTGAGCAATACAAGAAGTGGAAGTAAAAATAAAAAACAAAACAAAACACAAAAGCACTTGTGTAACAGAGCTACTATTCAGATGATAATATTTGAAAGAGAGAGAAATAAAAAGAAAATTATGCAGATATTCGGATATACAGTACCAATCAAAAGTTGTTGGATTTATTGTTCTACATTCTAATACAATACTGAAGATTTAACGCATACAGTCCGGAAGTTCTACCGGTTAGGACCACCACCACCACCAGGCTCCCCCTGTTAACTGCTCAGATGTATAATGGGATAAAAATGTCGCTCTGGATAAGGCCACGTGCCAAATACCATAAATGTAAATGTGGTTCTTGCAAGAACAGTATTATTAAGTGCATTTGCAAAACCCATCAAACAGGCCAGTGTTTTTGAGAACTTTCTAAGAAAACTTGATAGTTTTTCGGTCCAAGCACTAGGATAATACTATACTGTATGTAGAGAAATTAAAAGAGTTTTTACTCTCATAACTGAGTTCTGTTACTCTGCACAATCAAAAGTCCCGGTTTGACTTGATGGGCTTGCTGTGGTAACCTCTCAACGGGAGCAGACGAAAGACCAGCAACAACAAATGAACATATTATTATGTTCATAATCATTCCATAAATTCTAGTTAGCTGCATAAGGATTTTTTTAAATTCATGTAGAAAAAAGAAAAGAGAAAAAAGTTTAAAAAATAAAGTCTATTAATGATTGCTAGTCCTAAGAAGGCCTTTTATGACTGCGGTGATAATGAAGGACCAAGTGTTACTCAGAAACATTTGTGTGCTAAACAGCATGACCATCTGTTCCACTTAATAACAGGTATGCTTGGAAACACAGTACACTTGTCAACATACTTTATTTTCAATTAAAAAGAAGTGTGCATTTTACATGGCCTCTTAAACCAGTACACACACACACACACACACACACACACACACACACACACACTGTACACAGAAAACATGGTTTACTCTAATTCCTCTCTGAAAGAAAAAAAATGTTGTTCCAACCCCTTTTAGGCCATCCGTGTGTGTATATACACTTTCTTTTCCTTGTTTTAGTTCTAGAGCTCAGCACAGTCCATGTTAGCAAAGCTGAATGCTGGTTTTCCTGCTACATACTTTTTTTGTTTTGCCCGAAATCAGTGTAAATTTTCAAATGCAGTGTGAGCACCCAGGTTGGGGCATGTCAATTGGATCGTGAGTGCACATCACTTGTTGTCTTACACAACAAGCAATTCAAATATGTGCGACTCTGACTTGTCATCAAATAGAGTTCACCTTCGGGTGAAGTCAGTATTGGAGGTACTTACTTCTTAAGAGATGTCTTCATGCATTTACAACCTCTAGATTAATATGATCTTTGGCATATTAATTCTTAAATTAGATCGAATCCAGATTGATTCCTAAAGATATGCCAAATCGGATTTCAAACTGTCCAAAGTTCTAGCCTTTGAAGAGCACTTGAATTTTAATTATAACGGCGATTGGTGCTGAAGCCTATCTCAGGAGACTTTGTGCCCAAGGTAGGATACACCCTGAACAGGGTCCCAATCCATCACGCCATCACGCCAGGGCACACACACTACTTTTGACAGTGGGAAGAAACCGGAGTACCTGGAGGAAACCCACCATGCACGGGAGGACATGCAAACATACAGAGACAAATTTTGTGAAGGGGGGAAGAACCTTCTCTCTCGCTTCCGCGGAGATGGAAACTATCACTTCAGAGCGCTCCTCTAGTGATGAGCCAGTGTGTTAGTTATTGTTAGAGGTGGTAACGCGCGGTCTAACGCGTACACCTCGATTCGCCGTAAAAATAAATAAATAAAATAAATCCCC
>JAOVVA010000017.1:3146180-3159476 GCA_028565275.1 Leiocassis micropogon
TAGAAAGAAATAAAAATCAGGAACCATCATGGAGTTAGAAAGTGACCCCAAACTTTTGAACGGTAGTGTATATATAAGCAGAATAAACGTATTAAAAGGAAACAGACTATTTTTACAATAGTCCTTATTTATATTAATTTATTAAACAGTACTTAATATATTAAAGGCTTTTTTTATTGTGCATGTGCGTGTGTGTGTGTGTGCGTGTGTGGGTGTGAATTGTTATCACATTTTTATCTTGAGTAAATGTCACACCGGTTCTTTATCAGTTTGAACGTCGTTCTTGTCTGCGGTCCCTACATATAGTAACTTGGCACAAACTGTATCCTCGCTTAGATTTGTTTAGCGAATCAAAGCATGAAACCAAAAAATCAGTTCGAGTGCATCAAAGGAAATGTGATATATTGTGTATATCGTGTAACACGTTCTCCTACAAGTGCTGGTCGTGCCCTGGTGTAATATTACCTCAGTGAAATATTCTAATAAATTCCTCCCTGTGACCTTACAGCAGCCTGAAAGTTCTTATCCATTCACCTGTTTGTGTGTGTGTGTGTGTGTGTGTGTGTGTGTTTGCGCGCAATAAAAACTTGAGTGTATCAGAGCATTTGTATGTGCACCTGTGTCGCTCTCTGGCAGTCCAATTTCATGGTGTGTCTTGCTTGTTTCTGCGAGATGTTTCCTTCTTATTGAACGCTTCGGATTTGATTTGAGCAGAGGCGGTGGCGAGCACAAAAAAATAAATAAATAAATAAAAAAACACAGTGGCACGTGTGCGCCACTCGTTTAGAAATAAATCACAGAGGCATCCGCTGGGAAAATGACTTTCAGCGGTGGAGAGAGCACGAGCGCAGAAAAGCACCGATTCCCAAAATCAGGCTGATGTTACGGTTTGTTTGTGTCTTTCTTTTTTTTTTTTTTTGATTGTTTGTTTGTTTTGTTTATAGATTTCTCACCCAGTTTAAAACTAGCATCTCTGATGAAGAACGGAATCCAAGTGCTGCTCCATCCATCATAGTTACTGACACACTCCCCAACATAACATAATGTGTAATTGATCTAAACACACACACACACACACACACACACACACCTGTGTTTGTGTCCTTTAATAACTTTTCTTCATGGAGACAAGCCAAATGTCCTCATAATCTCATGTGCTCCCATCATTATCATTATAGTTATGCTTGGTCACCAAAACGAAATCGTCACCCTAAGTGTATTCCCCATAATCATAAACCTCTATATGCTTACTCCCTAATTAAATACAAAACCCATTTTAAAACTCACATCCATTAAAAAAAAATATGCAATACACCCATTTGTGAGCAGCCAGAAAATACACTGCCCCAAAGACACCATAAGAACCCCACAATACTCTTTTGAATCATAGTGAACACATGCAAATACATAGATTAGCCCTTAAAACTATATAAACAACCCCTTAATAAAACAATCATGTAAAACACTGTGCACAGCCTGTAAATACATACATGACTACATACCCCTAAATGCCATGTTATCCTGTATACAGGGTCAAGGGGGGGGGCTGAACCCTATCTTGGGAGACTTAAGACACAAGGCGGGGTACACCCTGGAGAGGGTGCCAATCCAAAACATGAACAAACTCACACTACGGGCAATTAGGGAGCGCCAATTAGCCTAATCTGCATTTCTTTGGACTGTCGGAGGAAACTGAAGGACCCAGAGGAAACCCAACAAGCACAGGGCAAACTCCATACACACAGACCCAAGGAGGGAATCAAACCCAGAACCTGGAGGTGCAAGACCGCAGTGCTAACCACTAAGACACCATGCTTTCTACAGTACCAACCCTTATGACACTGTAAATACTTCTTAAACTTAAACACAACCCCATATGACCCCATATTGTCTACTCAATGAATGATGCACTGCTGCAAGTTTTTTTTTTTTTTTTTTTGCAGAATCTTTCAGGCTCAATCAGGTTGGATGAACACAGCCATTTCCAGGTCTCTCCAGAGATGCTCTATTGGGTTCAGGTCTGGGCCACTTCAAGATGTTCACAGAGTTGTTCTGATGCCACTCTTGTTTTTTTCTTGATGATATGCTTTGTGTGATTGTCTTGTTGACATGTAAAAAATAATTGCTCCAGTCTGAGATCCTGAGGACTCTGAAGATTCGCACAGGCTTTAACTTTTTCTGAATCCATTTTTACTTCTGTACTAACTAGCCTTCCAGTCCCAGTCACAAAAAAATAACCCCACAGAATGATGCACCGTGTTTGACTGGTAATAAGGTGATGCGTAGTGCCTGACTTCCTGATTCCAAATAGTTCAATATTTGTTTCATCAGACCAGAGGATTTTGTTTCTCATGGCCTGAGAGTCCTTCAGGTGCTTTTTGGCAAACTCCCAGCCAGCTGTCATGCACCATTTAGTGATAAATGGCTTCTGTCTGGCTGCTCTACCATAAAGGCCTGATTGGTAGAGTGCCACAGTGAAGGTTGTCCTTCTGTAAAGGTCTCAGATCTCCACAACGGAAGTCAGGATCTCATTTATAGAGACGATTGGGTTCTTGGTTACCTCTCTAACCAAGGCACTTTTTCCCCAATTACTTAGTTTACCTAAGCGGCAGATCTGGGAAGACCGTTGGTTTTCCAAATGTCTTCTATTTCAGAATTATAGAGGTTACCATGATCTTGGCCGCTTTCAATGCTTTCAATGAAATTTTCTTGTAATCCTGTCTCTCAGGTCCTCAGATAATTGTCTTGACCTCATGGCCTTGTTTTCTCTTTGAAATGTACATCTGCTGTGAGACTGTATAGACAGGTCCATGCCCTCACTAATTATGTCAAATAAATTTATTTAGGCACAGGCAGACTCCAATCAAGCTATATAAGCACCTTAATGATCACTGAAAGAAGTAGGATGCACCAGTTGCATGTATAATAACAATGGGTCTGAATACTTGCGTAAATGGTAGTGTTGGGAAGTTTTGATGATTTTAGTGACTCGATTCTGTGAATCTCGTTCAACAAAATGAACAAATCTTTTTTGAGTCATTTAGTTTATTTTGTTCTTTTGATCAGAAATAAAATAAAATGTTACAATTTCAATAAACAGACCTCCAACACGTCTACATACACAAATGTTGGCTATAGTTCCAGTAATAAAAATATTACAATTTATATAATATTTTAAAATTACAAATATTACAGCTAAGGACATATTATGGTAAAGAGAATGAGCAGCTCACCTTTCATCCAAATCGTTGGTTCTTTTGTCACGTGACTTTCATAGACGCTATGCAGTGCATTACACAGGAAACAGAATTGAACAGTTCTTCTCATGAGTCTTCTAGTCCGAGTCGTTCGTTCTTTTGAATCTATTGCACTGCATATTGTCTATGGGAGTCACGGGACAAAAGAGCCAATGATTCGGACCAAAATTCTCAAAGGTAACTACTCATTTCTGTTTCCTGTACATAACCTACAGAGGTTTCGCGATGCTTTGTGCATGCGCGCCCAGTAGAAAATAAACGAATCACTCTCTGAGGCTACTCGTTCTTCTGAGTCACATTAAAGAGTCTTTTAAAAAAAATTAATCGTTCATGAACGACCCATCACTACTAAATTGTATATTTCAGTTTTAATTTTTTATAGAATTTAATAAAACACTTCAAATCACCCTTGTCATTGTCCTTATAAACTTCATTTCCAGGCAGAACCTTTAAATATATTTCCTTACTATACTGTTCATTTAAAGGTGTATCTGAGATACTGTATTTACAGTATGTCCTCTTCCATTAGTGTGTGCACCTTAAATTCAGTAGACCTTAAAAAAAAAGCACTGTAGTGGGCATATCTGTGATCAGAGCAAACAAAAATGGTTAATCACAATATGCAAGACATTGGTAAGCCTCAAAAACGGAAAAAGGACATGTTAGTTTGGCAAACAAAAAAAAAAATCTAAATAGAAAATGTCAGTGTAATACTGGATTGTGGATAGATGAGAACTAATTGTAGCAGAATGATAAGCAGAGATGTATGAAGACAAAAAAGGAACTGCTGATCCGCCCGAAGTGTACAGTTCTATTTCGTCTTATTACGTGGGCATGTATGGCTGTACATGGAACTAGTTACAGTCACTTGTACTTATCAGTACTATAGTAAAGTAAAGTATAGTATAGTGAAATATAATCTGCTCAGGTTTATACAGTGCATTGGACAGCACATTACAGCCCGGATGGACGATGTGTCAGTGTATACTTTAAAAACAACCAAAGATTTATTTTTATTAAGGGAAAGAAGTGGATTGATCGACAAAGTCAAAGTCAATCACCCGACCTGAGTCTGTATTTTACAACAGTTTACAACAAGTCAATCACAAGACAGGAACTTAAGAAAGCTGGAGCATTACCAGGGAAGAAACCCGGCATCTGGTGATGTCTATGACTTCCAGACTTCAGACAGTCCTTGACTGCAAAAAATTTGCAACTTCATATCAAAATGACTATATAATTTAACGATTATATTGTGCTTAAATAAATGCTACGAGTCTATACTTTGAGCTCATTTTTATAATTTCATTTCATATTGTGGTAATATTTTTGGGTCTGACTGTATGTGACATAAACGTACAGACCAACCAAATGTTTGCGACTTCCCAAATCCACGCCTTAAATATATTCCCTGTAAATATAGAAAACTGTAATAGATTTGCTCTAAAAGCACCTCCTTTATACTGTATATACACTCATTCTAATTATTTGTACACTTCAGGCATGACCCCAAACACATTCTCCCTAAGGGCATGTCTCATAAATATGTGCATCCTAAATGCATGATTACTAAATACATGGTACCAGGATATTATATGATGCCAGAGTGCATTAAATCCTTAAATATGCCTTAAAATAACACCTCCTAAATGCATGACTCCGAAATATTATGTGCCCTTTACATACGATACAACATCAACTTCTCCTAAATATGCTATTATAACATTCGTTCACTCACCCACTCACTCATTCTCCCTTACAGACACACACACTCACACACACACACACACACACACACATATATACACACACACACATATATACACAACACGCACGTCCTCTCCTTGCCAGCCTCGTGTCAGTGATGGAACAAATTGGAGCAATCAGCCGTTGTCGTCGGCAACACGGGGCCAGGCTTTGCAAATTAGCATCCATTAGCATAACGACCCTGGCGCGAGAGAGAGGACGCCCTGCTGCGTATCCCACAATTCCACTGGGTTGATGGGTACACTCGTTAACGCGTTTGTCTTGGTTAGAGCCGAACTGGCAGCGCTGAACTTTACACACAAATATTTATTTAGAAAAGAAATTTGGCGTGGTGAGGACAAAAAAATAAAAGGGGAAGAAACTGAGGTGGCAAAATGGGAGGGCACATGCAGCGAGATCGGCGTTGCGTCTAGCTCTTGTACATTTTAACACAATCTAATGTCAATCTAAACAGGTGTGTGATTGAGTGGCATCAGGTGGTAAATTTATCAGACTGGACAACATAAGGGATATAAAAGAAATATTAGGAATATGTATGACAGATTCAATCTCACTGCTAGCATGTGTGTGTATGTGTGTGTGTGTCTAGCTAGCTTAGTAGTAGTATAAGCTAGATCCAAGCTAAAGGTGGTACAAATTGCCACTATCTGTCTGACTTTGGATGTATAGCCAAAGTAGACATAACCTGAAGCAGCATATATGTAAACCTGGGACACAGGGGAAACACAATGTAGGCACAGAGAAAGATCTTTTTTAAAACAAGATCATCATCAGAAAACATGATTGCATTTTCAAATTGCAGTTTTCATTGTCATAAAATACTTTGAAAATCTCAAATTATGCTAATTTTCTCATGAGGTCACCCTAATTTAACATCTAGTTTTTTTTTTTATGTATAAACCAGTGCGGTTTTTGTAGCAGATTTTTGTGTGTGCGTTTATGTGTAGTTTAGTCAATCATGTTTACTTTAACATTTTAATTTAGCCTCTCTGGTGTGCTTGCTAATGTGATTTGATGTCAATGAAATCACTCACTCTCACTCACTCATCTTCTATACCGCTTCATCCTGTATTCAGGGTCATGGGGGGCCTGGAGCCCATCTCAGGAGGCTTAGTGCACGAGGCAGGGTACAACCTGGACAGGGTGCCAATCCATCGCAGGGCACACTACGGGAAATTTGGGGACCCTGGAGGTGCAAGGCGACAGTGCTAAGCACTACACCACCGTGCCACCATCAATGAAATTAAAATTATTAAAAATGAACACAAGTATGTGTGTCTTATGAGCTTCGAGTTCAAAGTTTCATCAGTCCTGAGTGTGTAGTAGTAATGAAAATCCTCATCAGCACACGAAGAAAAAAATTAAACCTTAAATACACTTAAAAATTTAAGTGTTTGTATCCAGTAATTAATCAAGGAGTAGTGGCTCAGGTGGCGAAGGCTGTTGTTGTTGATTTGGGGATCTGAGGATCCAGGTTTGATTCCTGCCGGTGGAGAGTTGCCACACCCCATAATATCCAGCCGCTGCATGCAGTGCCGATCCCAAGACTGGTTAGAAAAATGGAAGGATTGTGTCAGAGGGGGCATCTGGCATAAAACCTGTGCCAAGTTGTGTGTGGATCAAATGGTCTGCTGTGGCAACCCCTTGACAGGAGCAGCTGAAAGAAATTATCTTACAATTAATCATTAATTAAAAATAAATAAATAAATAATTAAATAAATGATTTGTCACATGTACCTTACAGCACAGTGACGGCTCAACTGTAGCAACATGCTGGGGCTCGAGTCATACTGGACAGTACATGCCCATGAGACTTTTCCAATCAGCAACCCAGTAACCCGCAGCCTTATGGGTATAAGGTGTTCAACCATTATATAATCAGTTATAGTACATTTGTCTAAAGAAGCAAGGGGTTTTATGCACCTGGACTGTTAAACAGTAAGTATTGAATTTCATACCTACAGCATTTGCTAGAAGGAAAGCATAAGAGCAGTCTGATAAAGTAGAATCCTAAACAGAATTACAGGGTAGCTTTGACAAAAAAAAAAAGGTAATGTGCAATTCTACCTCTGATTGTGGACAAAATAAGGGACATCTGCCTCCCTGGAGAGCCTTGATGCGATGAGGATGCAGTGCAGTCAGTGGTGTGAATTAATGCGAGTCTGGAGGACAACAGCTGTTATCCATACTGATTGCAGAGTGGAGGTGATGGCAGTAGTAAGCGCTTGATGATACAGTACCCTTGCATAGCCACGAACACTGACCTCTCTTGTTCTCTTGAGTTTTTGGAGACTTCTGGTTGCAACAATGGTTGCACATTTGGACACACTACATCAATTCCAGTTAGCTAATGAGATTTGAACTTGTAGTACGTATTGCGGCGTATGGTGGTGGCCAGAAGTGTTAAGACAAAATATGCCATGTGTTATAAGTCTCCCTGTGCACAAGGCAGGTGATGTCACTGAAGCGTTGGGCTAATTAGAATCAGCAAATATGCGGCAGGACTTTTACTTTCTGAAGTCTGCACAAAAATGGTTGAATCTGGATTGAGCGAGTGAGTACTGCAGATGTCTTTTTGACTCCATGCCCAGTCGGATCCAGCAGATTTTGAAGAATAAAGGACTTCATACTAATTACTGATTGTTGTGGAGCAATTTCATCATTGCATCAAAATGTTGCTCTGTTGTTCAAATAATTGTGTCCTGCCTGGAAACTGTAGGGTGCTTTTTTTCTGTGAACACGCTTTTTTGCCCTCATCTTTGATTAGGTATGAGGAAACAGAAGGTATTGTACAGTAGGTTTTTTTTTTTTTATTTTAGAAAAGAGAAGGCACTTTAAGAATGTATTATCATATTATCTTATTTTATGTCATATATTGATGTTTTGTTTATTATTTATGTGATTATTTACTCACACTATACCGTTTAAAATTTTCAGGGTCATAGACAGCCTAGGGCTTATCCCAGGATACTTGGGGAACAAAGTGGGGTACACTTTGGATGGGGTGCCTGTCCACCGCAGGGCACACAAGCACATACACGATACAGGGAATTTGAAAAAAAACAATTTATCCCATTATGCTGTTCCTCACATCATAGGAGAAAACCCACCAATCACAGGATGAAAATGCAAACAGATCTAAGGCAGGAATTGAACCTCAACCCTGGAGGTGCAAGACACACAGTGCTAAGCACTATGCCACTGTGCAACCTGCTGTTATTATGTCTGACTTTAATCCAGAAGCTCCTTTATATATATATATGACAAATCTGGTGTCTGGCACCTATTGGCACAAGTACATGAACTATAAAATGATTTTATTTAATTTTATTTCTTTTATTTCTTTTATCTTTCCTTTTTTTAAGATATAAAGGCCTGGCCAAAAAAATGCTGCTTGTAGCATATATTTCTGCATACTATTCACTACGGGTGGGCAAAAGAGCCAAAAGTTTGATATTATGAAAATTTAAAATGGCAATCCTGTATGTCATGGTGTACACCAGGGATAAATAAACAGCAGCCTGTGAATTTTCTCTGGCTTAAATTCAAAACATTTGACAACTACTGATTTTTTTTTTTTAATCTGTAAAGAAACACTAAAGTATTAAATATTCTCCTACCTGCAAGGCCTTTTGAATGTGTAACTATATCTACTGTGTGTGTGTGTGTGTGTGTGTGTGTGTGCATGTGTGTGTGTGTGTGTGTGTGTGTGTGAGTGTGCATGTATCATTTGTGTAAGGCTGCAGAGTGAAAACATCCATACTGTATGTGAACAGTGAAAATGACTGCTATTTCTAGCTATTAGACTGAAAAGGATGAGTGCTGTTAGTCCAAGTGTCAGAATAACAGCGTGGGGCTAGAATGTTAGTAAAGAGAAATTACTACTGAAAAGCTGAGACACGTTGCTATCAGAACTTCAGTTTTAAACAAGATCCTTCCCATTCTCAAGTTCTGTGTAAATGAATGAATCGCACTAGTAAGAGTAAATTTAAGGTTTGCTTCTTAATCTTGCTCGGGTAAATAGCCAATTTAAAAAGAGAGACATGATTTCATCACATAGCATTCCGCTCTGTTTATCTGTAATGAAAATAAAATGTAATGTACTACCTGTAGAGCATGAAAATGGGGCTAATATTGTTGTAAAAAATTAAATGTTTCAATCAAAGTGATATAATAATAATCTGGTATTATACCACAGGGCGGTTGAGTTCTTGCTTTGAATTTGGCACAAGGTGTTGATTCGTTTCCAGGAACAGCAGCTTGGACAGTAGGGCCGCCGCAAATCTCAGGATGTACTACATGTACAGTAAATGTACAGTTTTAGCATGTTACTAGAGGGTACTACTGTTAGACAGTGAGGGATGGTGTGTGTATATATATTTCACTTTGTGCACAATTTTTTTTTTTTATCCCCTATGGTTGATGGAGGCCAATTTGCTTACTGGGAACTTCAATGCTGCCGAAATTTTATATATATATGTATAATGCCACTTTAAGAATAATGCATTTTACATTTTGTTCATTCAGTTGATTGGACATGATTTGGGAAGTCACACTCTTGTCTATATACTGTAGGTAGGGCTAAGGTCCCACGGTTAACTGTGCATGTCAGGCCAGAAACCATCCCATGAAATCCAATAATTTAGCTGTAGACTTTCTAGACAGGATTATATCAATGTACAGATCTGTGGAAGGATACAGAAGAATTTCGGACACTGAAGGTCCCAATGAGCAAAGTGGCCTCCTTCAACCATAGGGGATGAAAGAAAAAATGTGGACAAAGTGAATACTTTACACATTATATAGAAACCCTGAAACCCTGTGCAGCTGGGAGAAATGTCTCACCTCAAAATAAGTCCCATATTTATTTGTATGGGGTGGCCAAGGTGATACACATAGCTAATGTGAGTTGGCCAACGTACGGAACTAAGCCAAAGCCAATGTGATACATAGTGCTAGTATGGAGTGGGCAAGGTATTGCAAAAAGCTGGTATTATGCTGGCCAAGGTGATACAAATAGCTAGTAAGGGGTGGCAAAACAGATACTGAAAATAGTGCTAGTCATTTCCATTTTGCTATTCACATAAGTATATGTAAAATGAAAAGGCATTGATCACCCAATTATTTAAAATCACATTTTGTTACTGAATGCATACATTAAATGTCCCCTAATATTTATAATGAACAGTAGAACAGTTCTAAGGTGGTCACTGGCATGTCCAATGATACTTCAGGGGTGGATAAAACTCCAAGGCAAGTTGTTGCATAACTGTGGAGAAGAGGGGAGAGTTTGATTGGGGGTTAAGGTGGTCAGTGATTAGTCATGCCTTAACTCAACCCAAACCCTAAAAACCCTAAAACAAAGTGTAGCAGGGCAGAGGGGAAAATGTCTCACCTCAAAATAACTCAAAGTAAAATTTGTACTATGAGCTCCGAATGACTTTTTCCTTTCTGGGCATTTATAGCGACCAATCAAAGGAGTGGCGATATATGCCTCTGTCTCTATCCAAACTGTCTACTTGCAAACAAGTGCACGTTGACCAAAATTTCAGGTTTTGGAGAAAAAAATGTGTGCATGATGCACGTTTTCACACATATGACTTCTGACAGTATTGTAACACCAACGATTATTTATTCATGCGTTTATTGAAGGTGTCGAAACACCATTCTGGACCTTTCCGTCCCACTTTATCCCTTGGTTATAGTTGCTGGTGGATATGTTGATAGGTTTACGTGAGGAGAAATATCTAACATTTTCCTTGGGAGGACTCTCCAGAGTTTGAGCAAAAAATAAGAATTTTTTTTGGCCTACAGCCAAAGACCACATTGGGTTCCACTGCTGTCAGCCAAGAACAGGAATGTGAGGCTACAATGAGCTCCAGTGGGCTCAATAAAACTGAAGATCATCACAGGTCTTCTTCAGCCTGGCCATTCTGGTAAACAGTACTTGATAAAATCAAGTTGATGAGTGCTTTTGTAAACATGAGTATGACTAAAGACTATTATCTTTGACCATGAAAGAAAAAAAAAAAAACACCCTCCAAACCTTTATTCTGGGGTTGGCATAGTATTAATTATTTCCTCACCAGCTCGGTGTCACTGTGTGCATGCGTGTGTGTGTGTGTTTGTGTGGGTTTGGATTTTAAAGCACAGCCGCTCTGTGTCATGGTTTCTAAACATGATGCCTAATTTATTCATGACAGGTCCATATTGGCGTCAGGAAGCACACGGTCAACATGGCATAATCACGGTTGTTGTTCTGCCGCATGGCTGTTTGTTGTCATATGTCTTGCGTTTAATATTTTTGTAATTAGGTTTTAATTACACAGACCTTCTGAAACTCCACAGCAGCAAACGTTCCATATCATTTTGGTTGGGGTGGCTAAGGGCATAAACAGAGCTAATATGAGATGGCCAAGATGATAGGCAAAGCTAGTGTTATGTTGTTGAGGTGAAACAAAGAGCTAGCGTGGGGTGGCCAGGGTGATACTACAAGTTAGGATGGAGTGGCCAAGTTGATGCAAAGAACCGGTATAAAGTGGCCAAGTGATACATGGAGGCAGTTTAGGGTGGCTAAGGTGATACAATGACTGAGCGTGGGGTGGCCAAGGTAATACACAAGGGCTGTATTGTGTGGGTGTGGTGATGCGAAAATCAATTTTGGGATGGCTGATTCAAGGGATAAAAAAGGGGTAGTGTGGTTTGGGCAAGGTGATAAACAATGAGAGTATTGTGTGCCCATGGTGATACACAGAACTAGTATGGAGTGGCAAGGTGATACTGTACACATAACTTATTTGGGGTGGCCAAGGTGATACACAGCGCTATTGTGGGGTGGCCAAAGTGATACACACAGCTAATATGGGGTGGCCAAGGTAATACACAGAGCTAATATGGGGTGGCCAATGTGATACACAGAGCTAATATGGGGTGACCAATGTGATATACAGAGCTATTAAGGGTGGCCAAGGTGATACACAGAGCTAATATGGGGTGGCCAATGTGATATACAGAGCTATAATGGGGTGGCCAGGGTGATACACAGAGCTAATGTGAGGTGGCCAATGTAATACACAAATCTAATGTCAGGTGGCCAATGTGATATACAGAGCTATACTGGGTGGCCAAGGTGATACACAGAGCTAATATTTGGGTGGGCAATGTATTGCAAAAAGCTAATTTTATGGTGGCCAAATATCTATTATGGGGTAACCAAACTGATACATACTGTAGTGCTAGTCATTTTCTTTTCTCTATTTAAATAAATAAAATGAAAAGGCACATCCATTGCCAATGATACTTTAGGGCTGGCCAAAACTCCAAGTCAAGTTGTTGCATAACTGTATATCTTTGTGGAGAAGGGGTAAAGTTAATGAGGGGCCTGGGGTGCTCAGTGATCAGTCACGCCTTTACTCAAGAGATTATTCCCTGTCCCATATTGATGAGGTATCAATAGACCAATAGGATGTTCTTCAAAAAATTAGCGGTCTTGTTAGTATTACAGTATAAGCACATTTTGCCTATTGAGTGGATGAATTCAGCGTGCAGCCTTTCAACAAATGTGTAAATTCTAATAGCAAAAATTTCTTTTTTTTTAACGCTTAATTTTGAGCTAACAAAGACTCTTAAGGATTTCTCATTTGTATCTGAATAATGCAATGAGGCTGATAGGCATGTTAAGGTAGCTCATTCAAGGAAGATGACTGCAGCTGGAATTATATTTGTATTGATTCTTTAAATAATCATTAAAAAAAACTATGCAGTCTAAAAAGGTAAATAAAAAAAAAAGAGTCAGTTTATTTAAAGAACTTCTTGAGCCAGTGTGTTGACTGTGTAGTTTTCCAACAAACGCAAAGTTTGACTAGGAAAAAAACACAACACACACACACACACACACACACACAGACAAAATAAAATAAAATAATTATAATTTAATTGAAGCACTGTCACCTTGCACCGCCAGGGTCCGGGTTCAATTCCCGGCCAGACTTGATTCTCGGCTCTGTGTGCATGGAGTTTGCATGTTCTCCCCGTGTTCGGTGGGTTTCCTCCGGGTACACCGGTTTCCTCTCACAGTCCAAAGACATGTAGATTAGGCTAATTGGCGTTCCCAAATTGCCCGTAGTGTGTGAATGAAAGTGTGAATGTGTGTATGTGTTTGTGCCCTGCGATGGATTGGCACCCTGTTCAGCGTGACCCCGCCTCATGCCCTAAGCCTCCTGGGATAGGCTCCAGGTCCCCGCGACCCTGAATACAGGATAAAGCGGTATAG
>JAOVVA010000017.1:3170173-3183042 GCA_028565275.1 Leiocassis micropogon
GCATGGAAAACATTGTTTAAACCCTTTACAATGAAGATCTGTAAAGTTATTTGGATTTTTACAACATTATTGTTGAACAGTCCTGAAAAAGGGGCGTTTCTTTTTTTGCTGAGTATATTACATCAAAGAGCAAGAGCCATTCGCACATTCTATTGAAATCAAAGAAACAAAGAGAGGGAATTTGTTATGGCCATCTGGCAGCGACCCATTGGAAGTACTGCCGTATGAGGAAAGAGGACAAAGAGAGAGAGAGAGAGAGAGAGAGGAGATGTGAAAATTAACACAGTCATAGAAAAACACTAACAAACTACTAATAGGCTGAAATATTTTCAATGAAATGGTTTCTCACCAACAAGTCAACTCAGGTGCTTTTTCATTCCCTCATTGTCTTGAGCAGAGATGGCTGGTCATGATATCAGATGGGAATGCTGAAATCCAATATGTATTAGCAGCTTGACAATGAAACTATTCAGATTGAGCAATGTATCATATTGGATTTGATTCTATTATATTAGATTCAACTTTATTGTCATTGAGCGGAGTACGAATGCAAAGCCAAAGAAATGCAGTTAGCTTCTAACCAGAAGTGCCATGCAGAAAATTACTTTAAGTTTGAAGTGCAAAGAGATAATTGGGTATGGAGGCAATGCAAGTGATGAGCAAATGGCATGATGTAAGTAAATGACAAAAGGATTACACTAATGTAGCCAGAGGTGGAAAGTGGAATGGGATGCTAGTGTGCATCCTGTTTAAAGTTGTCCCATATGCAGAGGTACACATAGGTGTGTGGAATGGAAGAAGCTGTTGGTGTGGCAGAGGAGGCTACTGTATCACTGGGAGGAGAGTGAGAAAGCCTGTGGGTCTTTGGTTGGGTTGAGAAAATGCCCTTGATTCAGCGTTTCACCTCTGTAAACTATGTGTGAGATAGACATCTGTGATGGAGGGTTACTGGGCAACAGTGATCAGGCATTTGAGCAGCTTCCATAACACATGAGATTCAGTTTCTCACTATGCTCTCAATGGTATAACTACAGAAGCTCACTAGGATACAGGTAGATAGGTGAGCTTTTGTCAATCCCCTCAGGAAAGACACTTTATCAGCTTGGAGGAGTTGATTGCCCTGGTGAGGTTCAAAGGGGATGACAAGGTCTCAATGACTGCATAATAAGAATGCTATGAGGCAAGTCATTTCTCACATGTAGACACAGACAGCTGCATTCAGGATTTATTAAAAAAAATGTTTCAAGTCCACTGTGCTCTATTTTCTTATTTATCATGTTTATTCTGAATATTGGTAAACATGGCAAATAAGAAAGATGTAACTAACAGTTTTTCTCTGATGGCTTGTGTCAATGTCTTGAATACTTTAGGGACTAAAATTACCCCCAAAAAATCCCCAAAATTTGTGCCTGTCTCCAACAGTGAACAGTTAACTTCAATAAATTGTAGTTCGGGTCAGAGTGCAGGGTCAGTCTTAAGACAGCACCCCTGAAGCAGATAGGGTCAAGACCCTTGCTCAAGGGCCCAACAATGGCAATGACAGTGGTACAATGGGACTTGAACCACTGACCTGTCTATCAGTAACTCATGCCATAACCCTCTGACCCACCAATGCCATGTGATTAGGGTTGTACTATCTGGTGTAGCAGTTTGTATGTAAATCTGGTTCCACTGGGATCCAGACATCCAGTGGCTGGGGCTTGGGCATTGGCTGGGAGGTGTTCTCCCATATTGTCTAAGGGAGTTTTTCCACCACCTTTGGCTTGCTAATTATATGCAAAGTTGTATATAAATTGCCTACATTTTTTTTTTACATTTTTAAAATTTCTATTCCTTTAAAGCTTTATTATGTCTGTAAAGCTTCTTTGTGTCATCAGTTGTTAAGAAAGAGCTTTACAAATAATTTTGAATTAAACTGAATTAACCCTGTTACTCATTCTTTATACCTCTTATCCTGTAGAGGGTCATGGGAGGCCTAGAGCCTGGGACTCATGGCACAAAGTGGGATACACCCTGCATGGGGTGCCAGTCCATCGCAGGGCATGAGCATGCACATACTTTGGGCAATTTGAAATACCAATTAGCCTTGTCGCTGTGTTTTTGGACTGTTTGAGGAAACCTGAGCACCTGGTGGAATCCCACCAAGATCAGAGAGAACATGTAGACTTGGGGCTCAAACCCTCAACCCAAGAGGCGCAAGGCAAAAGTGCTAACCAGTACACCACCATTCCACCCTTGTGTAACAGGTGATTGTGTAGTATTTTATCTAGTCTCTACTAAGCTTGATTTTAATTTATGAGTGCTTTTTGAAAAAGTACACCACCTCTACTAGATGGCAGGCAGATTATAATTTCAGCTCTTTAAGGCAATCACGTCAGAAGACAAGCAAGCCAAGCTTCAATACTTTTAGACCAAACTGTCGGCTGGTTGAATAGATAAAAGGAAAAAAAGAAGAGAAAAAAAGGACTTTAAGACGTTTTCGACCTGCAGTTTTAATGTCATAATGGTGGTCAATGGAGCACAAATGCACATTTTGCTCGGACATAAGTGCCGTTTTTGCATGCCGATGTTTCTCTTTATCTTTCCATCGCTCTTTTTTGAATTCAATATAAATTGACCTTGAAGTGATTGAAGTCATGCTACATTAGTTAGTCTTAGACTCAATTTAAAGAGTTGCCAAGAGTACCTAATAAGAACTTCCTGTCCTTATTAACAACACTAGTAAAAAAATACTCATAAGGGGCAATAAAAGTGTAAAGTCTTGTTTTTCTTTGGGCTTTTATACTGTATATTCACTGAGGCATTCAATTTTATCTGCTCAATTGTGTTTAGTTTTAATTGTTTGTAAAAGTACATTTCTTTAAAAAAAAAAAAAACTGTGCATAGCTGTGTGTTTCTATCATAAGGTAGGTCTGATAAAAGCAGCAACATAATTTTCCAACAAAAGTCTCTCTCCCTCTCTCGTTCTCATTCTCTCTCTCTCTCTCTCACACACACACACACATACACACACACTTATACAATTTAGACAAGCACGATAACTGTACTATTTAATTGTCAGTGTTTCTGATTCTCATTCCGGATGTACAAATTCAATATTCACATGAAAACAGGTGGATAGAAACACACACTGGCACCAGGCTTGGCACGTGCCAGCCCCCCTACTGTGGCTCCATCAGCATCACTCATCTGTCTCTCCTCTCCTCCCTTTTTTTCTCCTCTGCCTGACAGCTGTAAACGACAGATGCCTCTCCTCTGCTGTCTGCCTCTGAGCTGCGAAGGCTAACAATGCTCTCACTCAGCTAAACGCCTCAAAATGGCAGCACAGCCGAGCTCAGTGGCCTGCAAACAACCAATAATAACACAATCTGAGTGCTCTACAAAATGGGGCAAAAAAAGAGTGAAAAAAATGAATGTAGATTTAGTTGGGCTTTTGCCCAAGTGCTCTTTTTCCGGCTAGTTATTAGTTATTGCAAAGAATCGCCTGCAGAGATATGAAGAGGAATGCAGATTATAAATGCTGGTGCACATGCAGCAGTAGTTACCTTTACATGGACAATATTTCCGTTTTCAATCCGATTTAAATCATTCCAATTAGAGATGCAAACTTAAACTGTTTATGGGCGCTGATCTGATACGATGTGTGTTTATAAGCTCAAAGCATTTAATATTGATCAGAACTTATAACTAAATATAACAGAGTAAGGAGAAGACATTTAGGTTAGGTGAATCTTCTGTTTTTTTGTTGTTCTTTTTTTATCTGATAAAATCTTGTGCATTATGGTTGATCGCAAGAATTCAAGTCTTACCTATGACTGGTTACTACACGTGGAATGGTGATCAAGTTGGTGCCAAGCAAAGACTGCTGGGAGAAAAAAAAAATTTCTCACTGAGTTTATTGGTTAGGACTGGAAGTAAAATTTCCTACCTGGAAACCAGTCACATGACCTGCTGTTACCCCAACATGGGGCAAACATACACAGAAAGAATATATTTAATTAGAAAAAAGATAAATTATCAGAGTTTACTTGGCCAATATTTACCTACTGTACCGATTACCAAAGGTTAAAACCTCAATAATCAAAACTGGCCAATTCAATGATTAATTAAAATAATTCACTATGTTATAAAACATAATAAAGTAGTTGGCTTATACAATTTGATGTTTGAGACTTGGTTGCATCCAATCTGTCCCTGCACACAGCAGCTATCATACAAAATCAATGATTTTGTCCTGTTCAACTGCACTAGTTGAGAAATGTACTGTAGAGCAGGTTGTTTTGGAGTATTCTTCTTGAAATTAGTGTAAAACAGACTGAGGGAAAAAAAAAACCTTGAGACACAAAGGTCAGTGGTGTTTTGGGATCTCCCCCCTTAACACTGTTGAACCCAAACATTGGTTTCCCAGATGATTAGTGGAATATTAAGGTCTGTATAAACACACCTAGTGTTAACTTCGTCAATCTTATTATTGAGAGTTTGATGAATTGCAGATTTTTTCCCTTTTTTATATACACAAGTAGTATCAGAATGGCACAGTGGCACAGACCACCTCAGGTCTTTGTGCATGGAGTTTGCATTACATCCTCCCCATTCTTGGCAGGTTTCCTCCGGGTACTCCGGTTTCCTCAACAGTTCAAAGACATGCAGATTAGGTTAATTTAGCATTCCCAAATTGCCCAGCTTACACCGTACCGTAAGTCTACCTGGATAGGCTCCAGGCCCCCATGACCCAGTACAGGGTGAGAGGTACTGTATAGAGGATGAATGAATAAGAAGTATCAGGGTGAGTATTGCACTCTGTTTAGCACCTGTACTTGGTACTAAATTGAAACAAATTCCTGTAGTATTGTAGTATTCCTGTAGTACTGCAAAGAGTGTGGGCAAAGAAGCTCATAATACTTGTATTTCTAATGCTAATATTTGCAAGTCACTCTGGATAAGAGCTGTCAAATGCCTAATTTTAAATGTAAATGTAATACAAAACACAGCAATTTTTTCTTAATACATTAATATTTGTGAAAATTACACACCTAATTCATTAAGAGTTGAAGCAAGAAATTGCAAAGCACAATTTGCACCACCAAATATACATTTATTAACTTATTTCTGTGATATGGGTTTGTAATACACATGAAAGCTTGACATATATAAATAAATAAATAAATGAATGAATAAATAAATGAGCTTTGCAGGTGTGTGTGTGTGTGTGTGTGTGTGCGTGTGACTATCCCTACAAGGTTATAATACCTGACAGTTTTGACCTTATGGGGATGTTTGTCTGGTCCATAAGAGGAATATTTATTTATTTGTTTGTTTGTCTGAGCAGATTAGGTGCTTACTTTAAAAGCTAATGTTGTACGAGTATGAATTAAATGTTAGAAGAATAAGAGAATATTAAGAATATAAGGTATTTCGAGGCTTGTAATCCAAACAAGCAGTAAAATCAATTCGGTTAGCAAAGAGGGCAACTCCAGAACACTAATACACAGCTAAGTAATGCAAATCAATGCAAACGAGAAATTGCAAGGCACAAAGGGAAACTATATATATATATATATTGCAGCTAACAAGGTACAGCTGCGAGTGGTAATGAAGATGCAAGTGGTTACACTCAATAACTAAGACTGTACATTTCATACTGTAAATGAAAATCTTCTCATTACAGAGCACTGTTATGTTCTACACTGTGATTGGACAGAATGAGTGTTGATTAGTTTTCCATGAAAGCAGCTCCAAAAGTAATTTCAGCTGCGAGAAAACAGAGGATTGCAGAATTTATTTCTATAGTATAGGTACTATTTTATGCTGGACAATCCATAGAAATATACAACAAGAAGTTAATCTAAGTCTATGGCAATGATGTTGATGGGAATGCCTTGACTGCCAACTAGTCTAATCTTTCTTGTTACTAACAAGGAAGCGTTCAAGTCAAACCAGAACTTACAATGAAGGTGTAAAAGTGACTGACATTTACAGAAGACTGCAAGCACAGTAAGCAAGTGATGAGACTCTTAGCTGCAGTGAAACTATGGAATGGTGCAGGAACCGGCAGTTGGATCCAGCTGAGTGCCCCGTGGGGGCCGTACTGGACTTCCTGCACTTCCTGCACTTCCTTCCACTTTAAAAGCGTATGTGGCGGCCATTTCCGCATTCCGCTCTCCTGCGGGTGGACTTCTGGGCCGTGACCCACTAGTGTTTTCTCTGTGGCGCGTGGAGGTTAAGGCCATCAGTTCACTCCAAGGTACCCTCGTACCCTGACTCTCTCGGCTCAAGCCAGGCACCTATAAGCATGGCGGAGTGGGCATCTCGTCGCGGCTTGAAGTTCCCTGAAGGGGAACTAGACGCCGCCATACTTATATGCGCCTGGATGCTTGTGAGCTTCGGAAGCTGTAGAAGGTTTGTCCGACACCTATTTATATTCTTCCGCGTGCCGACGTCAGACGCAGCTGCGTCGCTGATGCGATGTTGTCGCAACAGTGGAGTTGATTAGATATGTCTTCAAGACGCGATTTCTGGAAGCAATCCCCAAAGCTGTCACTTCGTGACGCGGCGTGTCATTCCCCTTCAGGGAACTAAGGTTACAGACATAACCCTAGAGACGTTTTACTCTCATTACTGTGTTATGATTCCCTGGTTTGACCTGAACACCCCTTGTATATTAGAAATACTCTTTTACTATATACTCATACTATAATATACAATATTACTGTATATATTATATGTAATATATTTTGAATATTACAGATATTACCTGTTTGGATAAATTTTAAAGTGACAGTGACGATTATAATTCTAATGCAAAATATTACAAGCATTTAATGAAGGCATTTATATATGGACAGACATACAGAAAACATCTTAAATCTCCTCGGAGCTTATAGCGAGAAAATGGGCAGGGAGTAACTTGTTATATAAACATCTTTATAAGACAGCACAGGAAGGCAGTTATTTTAAATGTCGAATACCCCACAAATATTTGGCTATCATAAACAGCTGACCTTGCTGTGACCTTGGCCATGTTCAAATAAATATTTGAAATCCAATCAATTCATCTTATAATTTCGAATAAAACCTTCGACCACTCATTCTTGAGATATCGTGCTAATGAGAATATTTGGACTGAAGTACAGACGGACAGATGGATTGATGGACAACTGAAAAAAAGACATAATATTTCCACCACTGATCATATATGATATAAAGCATAAGATAACTTCTTAACTTTTTGAGAGGCTTACTGTAAATTAAGAAAATCAATCTATCTATCTATCTATCTATCTATCTATCTATCTATCTATCTATCTATCTATTAAAATAATATATGATGCAGTTTTAAGCATAAATAGGGAAAAGTTCAAAAGATCTGGTTATGTGTATAACCATTTTATGCATGAAAGAGTTAAATACAGAGACGAAAGAGAGGCTGCTGAGAAAATGACTGAATGACTGAACAAGAGAACATTAATCAAATGGTGACCCATAAGTGCAGAACAAATTAAGAAACGAAAAACACAACGGTGACTGAGAAATCACATCAGTGAAACAAAACAAATCATAACAAAAGAAAACAAATTCATGACAGCATTAACTCAAAATATAAAGGGTAGAACTTGATTGAACATCACACACTAGTTGCTGATTGTCTTCAGCCTGAGATAAGGGGGAAACAAAGACCTATATTATGAGGCTAAATTAATCAATTAATAAATTAATAATAAGTGATTATTATTATTATTATTATTATTATTATTAGTAGTAGTAGTAGTAGTAGGTTTAAAGGTGTATAAAAGTAATGGTTTAAAGGTGGCATGGCATTAATATATGCTGAAAACATATCTAAAGGAGGTTGAGTCATTCTAATTAAAGAATCACTCTTCACTATAATAATAAAAGCAACTTCATATTAAAATTGTTTTATTGCTGGTTGATTTAAACTAATTTAATTAAGCTGGTTGATTCAAAGCTCCCTGTCATTTGTTCTCATCCTCCTGGACCTCTCAGCTGCATTTGACATGGTGAACCACAATATTCTTTTGTCTATCCTCTTGGAATCTGTGGCACGGCATGGCAATGGTTTGCTTCCTACCGAGAAAATTGGTCATATGAGGTGATATGGAGGGGATTCACATCTGCTTCACACAGACTCTCCACAAGGCTCAGTACTTGGTTCTCTTTTTCTTTACCCGGTCTCTTGGTGAAGCCGTGTAGGATAGGGGTAGCTCAGAGGTTAAGGTATTGGACTAGTGATCAGAAGGTCACAGGTTCAAACACCACCCCCATCAAGTTGCCACTGTTGGGCCCTTCAGAATGGCCCTTAACCCTCAACTGCTCAGATGTATAAAGAGATAAAAATGTAAGTCACTCTGGATAAGGGCGTCTGACAAATGCTGTAATGTACTGTAAGTCATGTCCTTGCATGGCTTTTCATAACATTGTTATGCAGCTGGCATGCAACTCATTCTCTCCTTTCCTCCCCCAGACACCCAGGTTTCCACCCAGATCTCAGCATGTCTGGCAGATATCTCATCCTGGATGACAGATCATCTGCTGAAACTCTAGTAAAACCAAACTGCTTTTCATCCCAGGTGATTCATCCCTCTGTTAAGGCATTGAGACCTCCCCGGATGACAATCGAATCACTCCTTCATTCACTGGCCATAATCTCGGGGTGACTCTGAAAAATAAACTTTGATTTTCCCCACACATTGCTAATCCTACTCACTCTTGTTGATTTTTTTCTTTTCAGCATCAAAAGAATTCGCCCATTTCTTTCAGTACAGGCTACTTAGATGCTTGTTCAGTTCCTTGTTATTTCAAGGCTGGACTACTGCACCTTACTGACTCACAAGGTCTGCCTCTGTTCACCATTTGTCCTCTGCAGCTGATCCAGAATGCAGCTGCATGTCTCATCTTCAACCATTCTAAGTTCTTCCATACCACCCTACTTCTCCGCTACCTGCACTGGCTTTCAGTAGTTGCCCGCATCAAATTCTAAACCTTGATGATTGCCCACAAAGCTAAAAATGTCCCAGCACCCACTTACATTTTAGCACTTATCTCACCCCATTCTTTCCACACCACGTTCCTTCTTTGCTAACAATCTTGAGACCCATAGTGCTATGTCTTTACTAAATCTTCCATAATATGCAAAAAAAAGAAAAAAGACCAAAAAAAAATGTTAACTCGCTTTGCTTGGCTTTCCTCTGACATCTCCCGGCCATACACGCAACTTAGCCAACAGCATTCGCTCATATGCTAAAACTGCTTCGTATCGCGCAGCAAATTTCTTGCAAAATGTAAATTCGTAAGGTAAAAATTTGTGAGGCATTCCTCTGTAATTTTATAGAAAGTATACATTGATCAGTCACAAAACTAACACAATCTACAATCACCAATTATACACCAGTAAAATGGTGACAGGATCTTGGGTTCCCAAGGGTCACCCATGCACAAGGGGACCTAGGAACATCCCCTCTCATAGAGATCTCACAGAAAAGCCAATGCGGCACACATTGCCAAAAAAAAAGTCTAGCTGGCAATGATAGAAATGCATGAAAACACTCAGTGTACCACAGCCCACTGTGCACAGGCCCAGTAGACAAGGATCCCAAGTTTGCTGACCTGGCCAGCAAACTCCCCAGATCCCAATACAATTAAGCACCCATGGGATGCACCGGACAAACAAGACCGAGCCATAACGATCACACCACTCAAAGGATCTACTGCCAATTTTCTTGTGCCAGACACTAAGGCACTAGCTCTAGAGTTCCTGCCGAGTCACATCCTGAGGGGTCAGACCTGCCTCGGTGGCACAAAATTAACCGCAATTATAAATGGTTAATGGTTTTACCGTAAACCATTAACGGTGTAACACATTTAAAGGTAAAACCTTTTACTTCTTTTACATCATGTTTATTTCTGATGCTGTGCAGAATAAATATAGGAGTTCGGAGTAAAAACCAACAGTTGACTTCTCAGTTGTGGCAGCAGTTTATGTCACAAGAGATGCATTTACTCTGTTAAGAACAAAGGGTTCACTGAGTTGTGCAAAAATAGTAACAGCATCATCACCAGCAGTGCAAACAGTGTGAATAATGTTTAAAAATACATTTAAAATATACCTTATTTAAAAGAACCATTGTTTACACTAATTGCAAAAGACAGTGATGGTACTTTTGTTAAACAATTTAGCACCTAGGTGCCTTGGTCATGTATTTATTTTTCATTTATTAGTTATTTTATTTATTTTATAAGAAAGTAAGATATATATCTTTATGTGCATTTTCTTCCTGCCTTACCAAACCTTGATTTCAAAACCAAAGTATGTATCAAACCATGATCTTTGTATATTGTTAGACCACTAGTACAAAACTATTTTGTGTAATAATAATAATAATAATAATAATAATAATAATTTGTCTTTATAAAGTGCTATGGTATAATAATCATTAAATATATTCCCCAATAACAGCATGCTTTATTCCTAACATAACTAGCACCTAATCTATTATCACCTTAATACATGAACACCTAAATCCAATTATTGTTTCTGCACTTACATTATTTTATTGTATATTTTTTTTTATATTTTGCAAAATATTTGCCATCTTACAAGGCATAATGACAGCAGTTATTATTTTCAGCACAAGTGAAAATTTTTGTTGAATTTTGTCCCATCTGTGTTTTTTAAAATATAGGAATTAACAACTTTTTTAATGAATTAATTTATTTATTTTTTGCTAATCTGTACTGTGAGATGGTAATAAAGTTCATTTGACACAACAATACTTATCTGTTCTTGTAATAACACTCAGCAGCTGCTACGTTAATTCCATCTGCGCTATCAACAAAACCTAGCAAAGAAAAAAATTCTGCCTATCATTTCTGCTATTTTTAAACGTCTCTCCTCTCCAGTTCTCTCCTCTCCTCCCTCACACCCCTCCCGCCATCTTCTCACACAGAGAGAGACACTAATGAATAAGATAATTACCCATTATATTTCTTTCACAGATCTTTTTTTTTAATATATCAAATCTTTTGTGCTTTCTTCATTACACTTACCGAGATTATCCAACAACGACATTAAAAGGCTACGTGACATTAAACACAAGCTCTCTTTCTCTTTATCCTGAGCAAATGTACATGCAAATTACGTGCCATTTGGCGTATCAGCGTCGTGTCATTAAACATAGTTATAAAGCAATTCTGTTGAAACGCGCATTTGTGCTAAAGGTCAACACTGGCATTTTTGGCCGAATAAGCGTGGTTCACTTGTTTGCCATGCAGAAAAATGACAAACACCTTAAATTATTTTATGACCCATGGCTTTCTGGAAAGAATTTAGAGCAGTTTAATCAAAAAGGGATATGATGTATATTCTTTTGAAATATTAGCAGTGAGTTAATTACGGTTACTTGTATGGCAGATGCTGTGGTGGGGAAAAAAGTGTAATTGTTGATTTGGAGAAGTTTCTTTAAAGAGATTTTCATTTAGCACTTCTGGAAGGAGTTGCAAATTTCTTGTTTTCCAACACAGGAAAAAAAATCAAGATGATAATTAATTAAAAGAAATTAAGATTTTAATGGGTATCATAGTGCCACGGTGGCTTAGTGCCACCATTAGTGCCTTGCACCTTTAGGGTTGGGGATTTAAATCTTTCCTCCAATCTCTGTGCATGTTCTGGAGTGTGCATGTTTTCCCCATGCTTGGTGGGTTTTCTCTGGCTACTCTGGTTTCCTCCCATAGTCCAAAGCCATGCAGTGTAGTTTAATTGGCTTTTCCAAATTTCCTGTAGTGTGTGATTATCTGTGTGTATGTGTGTATCTGTGTGTGTGTCCAGTGCCATGGAATAGGCTTACTGCTCCTCATGATCCTACACAGCATAAGCAGTGCATGGGTGGATGGATGGATTTATAAGCATGTGCATAAAAGTCTTATTATCTTTGACATTTTCTAAAAGTCAAAAAACTATTCATTAATCCAAACCCTTCCAAACTGTGCCCTGTTTATTAATTATACATTCTACTTAAAATTTAGGTAATTATTCATGATTTTCCAAAATGGCAAGTAAAGTGAATTTTTTTTTCTACAAATTTTGTATAACTGCAAAAAAAGTTATATAATGACATCATTGAGGAAGAGCTTTAATAAAACGAATACAGTCATAGGACAATTCCATAGTCAAAGGACTTTTTTTTTTTTTACATCTTAAGTCTTCTGTTTTAAATCACAGATCAGGTGCATTCAAGTGCATTGTCAGAGTTCATAGTCATTGTAATATTCCTGCTCTGCACACTGACTGTGAAGTTTGTCACTGGGAAAAATCAGTGCAAAAATGCATTCTAAAGTTAATATATTTTACATTTTATCTTTTTACGTATCTTATATTTGAAACAAATCTCAAAGTGTTCAAAATGATGCTCTGATTAAAAAGATACATTTTGAGACCAGATCAACAGTCTATGGCGTTCTCAAATAGTCTAAGAGAGCAGTCCATAATTACAGTATATTTAATTCAAATTTAAAGATCCGAACTTGATTTAGCTCAGTCGAACTGCAGAAGCTTCAAATGAATCTCAGCTGAACTTTGAAATAAATTTTTTCATGGAATGTGGGTTGTGGGGTTACTTACATTGATTACTAATCAGTGTTGGGGCACGTTACTTTTAAAAGTAACTAATTACATTACAAAATCACTGTCATTAAAAAGTAATCAGTTACATTACAGCGTTACTTTCTGATAACAGTAACTAGTTTGAGTACTTTTCCATTGCAGAAAACGAAAACTCCTTTTTGATTCCTCATGCATGTTGTTTTAGTCAAGACCTTTATAATTATTCTACCATCATCACTCAGCGAAGTTTGGC
>JAOVVA010000017.1:3192405-3204349 GCA_028565275.1 Leiocassis micropogon
AACAGTTGTTAGAACACTCAGAGTGACGCAGAGTGATACTTAAACAACCCAGTGCTGTTATGCTCAATATCAGCACTTGTGGAATGCCTTTCATCCAATCAGATTACTTGATCGGACCTAATTGTTGTATAATACTGTACATCAATAAATTCTGATATTTCTTTGTTAAATAACAACATGTAATCTTTATGTGATAATGATTAGCTGTAGATCATTAAGGAGAGTCCTCCATCCAAGCCTCTGTGAACATATTGTCAGGGCTGCAGCTATAGAAAGTAAATCAGGACCTTTAGATTTGGAGAATTAAACAGCACTGAGGTATAACGCGGGCTGCTGCTTTCACATTTACTGGTGTATAAAAAGAAAAAAAAAAGGTAAAAAGCTCAGGAACCCAAAAGAGACATAAACCATGACCTTCAGCTCGGCATTTACAGGGAAAACACACGCATTTAAGTGTTTTTCTGTGCCTGTACGGCAGAGTGTAGGTGCACAATCAAATCCCTCATGTGTTTAAAGTAACTGTTATACACTCACTTTTTACATCACATCACAACACCAGAGTGTCTTGTGTTATTGTTTCTATCAGGACCATTACACAACACGGTTATATCAGTGTCCATTCTCAGAGATGGATGAGCAGATACACTCTTCTCTCACACACACACACACACACACACACACACACAAACACACACACTCATGCACACATATGCCTACACACACCATAAAGCATGATGACAGAGAAACAGAGCAGAACAAAAGTGAAAAAGAGCTAAGAGTAGAAGAGACAAGAACATGGAGAGACAAGGTGAGGGACAGAGAGAGATAGGGATGGGACTCACAGAGATGGAGACTATATACATTATTTAACATCGACCTGACAGTGCTTTTTCTGTATATACTCGTGCATCTCAATAAATTAGAATATGATCCAAAAGTTGATTTGTTTCAGTAATTAATTTAAATTAAAGTGAAACTCATATCTTATATAGATTTATTACACACAGTCTGATATATTTTAAATGTTTATTAATTTATTTATTTATTTATGATTATGGCTTACAGCTAATTAAAACCCAAAATTCAATGTCTAAAAAAAATTGAAGAAGTTCATGGTGTCACACACTAATTTGCTAATTAACTCAAACTTTCTCTGTCTGATTCAGGATTCAGTAGGTTAGACAATCATGAGGAAGTCACAAAAGGTCATTGCTACAGAATCTGGCTGTTCACAGAGTGCTGTATCCAAGCACATGAAGGAAGAATTGAATGGAAAGAAAAATATGTGGAAGAAAAGGTGCACAAGCAACAGGGATAATCGCATCATGGGGGGTTTGTGAAAGATCCAACAGGAGTGGATAGAAGCTGGAGTCAGTGCTTTAAGAGCCACCACACACAGATGTATCCAGGACATACAGTAGGCTACAACTGTCGTATTCCTTATGTTAAGCCACTCTTGAACCAGAGACAGAGTCAGAGGTGTCTTACCTGGGCTAAGGACAAAAAGGACTGGACTGTTTCTCAGTGGGCCGAAGTCCTCTTTTCAGATGAAATAAAAATTTGAGTTTCAATTGGAAATCAAGGTCCCAAAGTCTGGAGGAAGAGAGGAGAGGCATAGAGTCTAAGTTGCTTGAGGTGTAAAGTTTGGGGAGCCATGCCTGTGTTTTATCAGGTCCAAGGTCAGCGCAGCCGTCCACCAGGAAGTTTTAGAGCACTTCATGCTTCCTTCTGCTGACCAGCTTTATGGAGATGCTGATTTCATTTTCCAGCAGGACTTGGCACCTGCTTACACTGACAAAAGTACTAATACCTGGTTTAAGGACCATGATATCCCTGTGCTTAATTGGCCAGCAAACTCGCCCAACTTGAACCTATGGGGTATTGTGATCAGGGAGATGCGAGACACCAGACACAACAACACAAAATATAAATGAATGCTTGAAATCTATCAGTCTGTGTGTAATGAATCCATATAATATATGATATAATATATATGAGTTTCACTTTTTAGATAAATTACTGAAATAAACAAACTTTTCAATGATATTCTAATTTATTGAGATGCACCTGTACTGTGCGTGTGTGTGTGTGTGTGTGTGTGTGTGTCTGTTTGTTAGTGTCTGGACTGTTGAGCTCAGTTCCAGCTGAGTGAGAATAGTGTGTGTGTGTGTGTGTGTGTGTGTGTGTGTGTGTGTGTGTGCATGAGTGCATCTGTTTGTTATACAGTTGTAAATATGGGTAATGTGAGAGTATATATACTACAGTGCTCCATAACCAACACCCTTCCAGCCCTTTCCTGACCCCTCTTCCTGCTCACACACACACACACACACACGCACACACACACACACACACACACACACACACACACAGTATATATAGTATACTAAATGAGAGTGATGTTTCATAATTAGAAAAGTAAAGTTTCAGAGCACCGGCATGTAAAGGTCGTGAGGAGTTACTTTTTCCCTTCAGCCTCGTCTTTGCTCCTTGACAACTAAACACTAAATGAAAATCTAATGAAACAGAACTCAGAGCACACATGCTTTACTTGTTTGGCTGCAGCTGGAACATCTGCGGTTAAGTGTCCTTTAAAAGCAGTAGATGTTGTTTAATGCTGTAGGTGTTAATTCAGCATTTAAGACGTGGCTGTTGTTGTTCATGTGGTAATGTGCTGATATTTCTCAGGATTGCCAGCCTGAATCTCTGCAGCTTGATGTTGCACATTTGTTCTTATCTGTAGTTTGGCGTTTATTTTTGGCTGATAAGCCTGTACACGTGCGGCTTATCTACCGCGCCATACACTGTTATTCAAATTATAACTGACAAGACGCCAGGTGGGTCAGCAAGAGAGAGAGAGAGAGAGAGAGCGAGAGAGAGAGAGAGAGAGAGAGAGTCAGATTCAGAGAAAAAAAATTACCAATATTAATAATCTTTTCATTATTTATACTTATACTAAAAAGAATACTGAAATGGTTAAGACTGAGAGTGTTACCGAGCAAGACCATGAGTGTTTTCTTTACTGATTGGACAGAAGGTTAAATTTTTTTTTAAGCATCGCTGATCATTCCTATTGCCAGAACAACTCTTTGGAATAATGAATGTACAACATTTAGTTAAAGTGATAGAATAATCTTAAGTAGGTAAAAAGTACAGTGCCACAACAGAATATTAGATATGGGGATTTTTATTTTTATATACAGTGTTTTTTTGTTTGTTTTTTGTTTTTTTTTAAGGGTAACTTTCTCTGAGCCATCTCGGCTGGGATCATCATCGATGGACTTGCAGATTTCTTCAAAACGTTTCAAATGAAATTTCACGGCCCAGTTTGACTTTTGTATTTTAGCAGTTTAATGGATTTTATCTTTTTTTCTTTTGACCTTAAATATAACACAATAATAATAATAATAATAATAATAATAATAATAATAATAATGTTTTTTTCATCACATTAAAATTGTAATATTAAAAACAAACACACAAACAAACAAAACTAAATGAATAAATAAATAAATAACACCTATAATGTCATAAGGCAGGTTCATATCAGACGAATGAAAACGAAGCAGTAATGAATCTTCAGCACATCAGCACCGAAACAACAAAAAATTGGATAAAATGATTTTATCTAAGAAAAAAATCACAATCAATATTTACCTTCTCGGCTCTCGATGGTTATGTCTACGACTTGACAGCTGTAACTCTAGCTTACTCACTACAACAGTCAAGCCTAATGCAGCATAGTTAAGACTGGTGCCTTTTAAATATTAAGTCTAACTGCTAATTTTATATATAATTAATAATATGATCAGGGAATACTTTCTGTTGTTTTTATAGTAATGAAACAAGGAATTGTATGGTAGCAGTTCAAGTATTTTATTTATTTATTTATTTATTTATTTAAATTATTTAATTATTACTTCAGCGACTGTACTTCATCACATTACTTCATCATTGATTACTTTCCAACAACTGTATGACACTATGTTTTATTCTTTAATTAGCACAGCCTTAAATCTACTGCTAGTCATTAAGAGCTTTTTTTCCCCTTTTTCTTTGAATATGCAAAAATTTGTAAGGTCTTTAAAAACTGAAGTGATGTAAAGCATGTTCTTCAAGGGCTTTTCCAAAGGCTTTCTTTTGGAAATGAATTACTGAATTGCTCCTGGGATTTCCTGCACTGTTTTTTTATTAAGTGAAAGAGAGAGAGAGAGAGAGAGAGAGAACGAGAGAGAGAGAGAACGAGAGAGAGCGAGAGAGAGAGAGCGAAAGAGAGACTTATCTGTAAACATTTCTAAGTCATTTAGGTCATTTTTGAGTTATTTAGAAATATTCAATTGCAACAAATATGAATAAAACAGCTGCAGTCAATTAGCTATTTATGTAATTTTCATGTTTTAATTTCCACCGCTGGATGAAAGCTCATAGCTGGTGCTTTTGGATGTGCTTCCTTTTTCTTCTTCTTGTTTGTTCCTCTTTTTACAAAACCAGACTAAATGAACAGCAGTGCAATTTGTGCAACCTTCAGAAGGAGCACAGCTTCAATTAAACTAAAACTCTTTATTAAAAACACCTTTTTTTTAAACTATTTTTAACAATGTACTATTGACATTGGGTTTGGACACCAATTTCAAACATAAGACTCTATTGAGACTAAAATAAAAAAAAAACCATTCAAAAAGAAGCAACAGTCAAACACTCACTTACTCTTAGTTATTCTCTCTACCACTTATTGTGCACAGGGTCAGGGACAGCTTGGAGCCTTTCCCAGTGGACTCGGAGCACTAGGCAGGCTAGACAATGCTCACCCCATGTTTTAGCCTGTGTATTTAAACGAAAATATTTTAAATTCTTAAAAATGTGTGTAAAAGTAACCCAAGTTACTTTGGGAGGTTCCAGTTGATGTAGTTCCTCCTCCTTTTTATTCTGCTCATTTTTCTTCTTCTTCTTCTTCTTCTTCTTCTTATTATTATTATTATTATTATTATTATTACTACTACTACTACTACTGTACGATAGGTGTTTAAGCTGAGACTTGTGATTGTTCACTTTTTGAGTGAAGGTTTGGCAGGTTTTTCACTTTGGCAGGGACTGATTGGCCTTTTAGCTGCAGTAAAATATTTGAATGGTGCAAACATTTTAACGAAGGAAGAGGTGGCTCGGAGCCCACTGAAGTCTTTCCTGTGAACATTCAGCGAGTGGAACGCTTAATCCTTGAAAATCAAGGGATAAGTTGTGGACGAGATGCATCTGTCTGTGAGAACTGTACACACAATCATTCACCAACACCACTTGGAGTTATTACAACATTCCCTGTACAATCCTGACCTTACTCAAAGTCCAATCATGGCTCTGGCATACTTAGAAAACTTTCTACCTTGATGGTGTCCAAGCACTAGCGAAACACAGGGATAGGTGCTTAAGTGTAGCAGTGGATTATATAGAGATGTAAAAGCAGGTTTTACTCCCACTAGTTTTATTATTATTATTATTATTATTATTATTATTCTTAGTGGGAATTTGGGATGTTTAGTGTAAAGGTGTTCACTAAATAAATATATAAGATTTCAGTAACACACTGAAGGTTCCACTGATGTCCTCAATCTTAGTTCAAGACATATTATTCTGCAGACAGACACTTAGCGATTTGCGAGTTCATTTATTTTTTTGATGGTTCCTTGTATTCTCTGGGTGTCAAATGCACCATCATCCAAGTAAGATATTGTTTTTTGATAAATGATGATACGGTTTTCGGACTCAGACTTTTGGATGTGACTTTGCAGGTTTATGGTGCATTTTTACTAAATCACTGAGCATCTTATTTGCCTGCTTTGTTATTTATCATTCATACTTTCTATAATACACTCATACATGCACGCACAATCCTTTTTTTTTTAACAAAAGAAAGAAACTTTGTTCAGCTGCTTTCCCTCCACATTCTTCACCCTGTGTGTAGTGTGTATATGTCTGTGTGTGCGCGTCTCCCACTGCGCCTTCTCCCCTTCCTATATAAACAACGTGGTTTGGCTCATTCGAACTGGTATTTACTTTAGCCCTCGTTAACTGAAACTCGATCCAACATCACTCCACTTCTGGAGGTCTTTATCCCTCCATCAGCAGCCATTTACTCTAAAATAACACAGAGCAAGACATCTAGACATCTATAGTTGGGCCCAAATGTTTAACTTCATAAATCAAAAATGTTTTTATTTTGTCAGTTGTCAAACACTGGATTACATTTTTTTTTAAGTGGAGACAGACTCAGATTTCATCTGTGGTTGAGATCTGTTTCTATTTCTGATTCTATTAACTTATTTAAATTTTGTTTAGATCCATATAATTTCCATAAAGACAATAAGACATGTATGAAGTTTATCATTAGAATATATGTATGTAGCATGATCATTAAACTCAGATAAAAGCACAAGTAAAACAACAGGATGTCAGCACTAGGATGGGCAGAACCACATTATAAAGGCAAAATGCATTCAGTAGTCAGGATAATAAAAGTGTAGAAGAATGAATTTCAGCTTTATTCAAATTTAAACTAAGAGAAATTAGAAACTGCATTGTGTTATCAGAGGTTGGAGGTCAAGCATGGCTCTCGAAATGAAGGAGCTTTGTGACATGGGGGCAGCCTGGAGCAACTCAGCAGGACTTTTTCGCTCTCCAAACATAGTGGCAATAATATTATAATTACTTTGAAACATTGATGCTGGACCAACATTGATATAATGCTTTGCCAAACATTGAATAACTCTGGTCACTAACAAATCTATTTTTAATTAGACCTTTACAATAAGATCATACAACATTAGGGTTCCTGCTGGGAGTGCTCTTAGAGACTGGTTAGTTGCAACAGGGTCCTAAGAAGCTATTTCCTGCAGTAGGGTTCTAAAAGCCTGGTTGGTAAAATAGTGTTCTTAGATACCAGTTGATTGATGGTGGATTCTTAGAGACTGGTTGGTGAAACAGGGCTTATAGAAGCCATTTGCTGGAGCAGGATTCCGAAAGGGTGGTTGTCGAAACAAAGTTCCTAAAAGACAGTTCTCTTAGAGATTGATGGTGATTGAGTCTTAGAGACTGGTAGGTGGGGCAGTCTTCTGAAAACCAAGAAGTTTTGCATCCTTTTAAAAAGGTGGTTGGTGAGATAGGAGTCTTAATAGATAATTGGTGGAACAAGGTTTTCAGAAGCCAGTTGCTGGAGAAGGATTCTGAAAGGGTGGTTGGAGAAACAGGGTTCTTTAACCACAGATGTTAGAACAGCTTCTTAGAGGTTAGTTGATGGAAATTTGTTTCTTATTAGAGACTGGTTGGAGGGGCAGTCTTCTTTAAGACTAGCAGTTTTGGTTTGTTCTGAAAAGGTGTTCTTAGAAATCAGCTAGTGAAGCAGGGCTCTTTCAAGCTGCATGCGATGCAGGATTGTATGCAGCTATTTGTGTGGCAGGATTCTTAGAAACTAGCATTGAAGCAGCATTTTACTTTAAATCATAGCAGTAAATAAGGATTAGGAGGGCTTTTTATTTTAATAATTGCTGGTAGTAAAGCGAAGTTTGCAAATGCTGATGTTGAAGAATTGAACTCAGGTGCCAGGTAAGGATGTTTCTGAGTGGGTGAGGAGGAGCAGGGTTCTTAATGTGAATGGGAGTCCTTAAAGGCTGGTTGGTGGACCAGAGTTATTAGAAACATCTTTTTAGAGAAGAGTTCTTGAAGGCTTATAGTGAATTAGAGTTCTCTTAGGCCAGAACTTAGAAACTAGCAAGGTCCTTAGAGGCAAGGTAGTACAGAAGGATTTTCAGCATGATTGGAATGTTCATGGCCAAAATCATCATGCTGAGGAGTCATTAGACATCATGTTGTTCCTTTTCAGCATCATCAGCAAAAATGTTCATGCAAACACAAGGCACTTTACAATTGCTTGTGACCTTGACTCTGCAGGAATTATATTAAAACTTGCAAATATTTCTGTGTGTGGTAGTTGTTTCTCCTTTGCGATTATTATTTGGTTCTTTTCCTGACAGAGGATAAAATGTTACAATAGTTTTTTTTCTTCCCCCCTGTGGTTTAGAGGAGATGTGGTGGGATTTCTGCTCTAATGACCATGCTCATCTGACCCTTTTAGAGACACCGCTCTAGTGAGATCCATTACATACCACCGAGGATCTCTAATGCTACTGGCCAGTACCAGTATGTCGCATACATCTTCTACCAGCCATTCTCAAGGCTTAGATAAGAACCTTTTTTTAAATATAGAGGCTATATATATATAAGATAATGGAAGCTTTTACGCTAACCCACAATATCTTACATATATGCAGGCTGAAACATAAACATCAAAAATACGGAGAAGAGAATTCAAATAAGACATTGCCCATTTTAGCAAGCTATTTGTTTTATCTTTGAAAGTGATATAAGATATTCATACACTTTTGACACATATTCTAAGGCTGCATTCACACAGCAGGCAAAAGTGACCCATATTCGATTTTTTTTTTTGCCAAATTGAAAATTTTTTTTTTCATTAGATTGTTCAAATTATGTTTTTAATGTGATATGTGTCTGATATTATTCTAAACATATCATTCTCTTAATTTGACCACATGCTTACAGGAACAGTGTGTGTGTTCAAGCCCATCATAACACAGTCGGGTTCACCTGTTCAGCCATTTCTTTTAGGATCTTTTCAAACACAGACTAGGGACTTTTCTTCTGAATTGGTTTTACAGCAAAATCAGGATAAATGTTTATAAGATATAAATCCATTTTTTTAAGCGATGAAACTCATTCTGCAGCGAGCTCACGTTTGCACGCGCACAGATCCATAACTCCTACATTATTTTTCAGTGTTGTTACCTTTTAACCTATTCCAAATACAACTCAAGGATGTTTTTTGCTGCCTCATTTATGTTAGATAAGGTTAGCCACCAACGCAGCCGTGCTGCTGAAATCCTCCTGGCAACTTTTAAGGTGGAAAGTGACGCTGAATTAATCAACACACTTTAAAGTTTAATCAATAGTTTTGTTAGCTTTTATTGGTTCTCTTGCGTGACATGAGCTTTACTAGGCTATTGATCGGAGTGGAGCATTGTTCTGGTGTGCTGCCGCAGCACTACAGCGATACCTCACTCCTGCCTTCTGCCACTGCAATCCTCCGTCACTCTTATTCTCCAGCTTTCCTAGTGGAAAATTGTAAAGATAGTTGTGTTTGTTGACATGAAATATGAATGAATTCTGATTTAAGACATATTGAAGAGCTGTTCACACTGGCATGAAAAAAAATCACATTGTTTAATTCAGATTTTTATTTCTTTTGGTCAGATTGGATTTCCTTGTCATGACAGTTCACATTCATAATTGATGTGACTTTTGTAATTGCACACATCAGTACACCTTTCCTTATGTTTTCTAGGTTATTTCAATCATGGATCATAGATGCAATTTTAGAAAAAATTTGCTTGCAATTTTGCTCTGGAGTTTGCGAACAGTTAATCAGCTGTATTTGTTGAAGTCCAGAAGACGGAAGAAAGCCAGATACCTCGCTTCTGCTGTTTTATCAGCTGTTGCTAGCTCTACTATGAAATCCCTTTGCTGCCAGTGATGACTGATGACGTCAGCGAGCACTCTACAGTATGCCTGCACAGAGTAAAAAAAGTCACATAATTTCGAATCCAATCTCTCTCATTCAAGTTGTATGCCCATGTATCGGATATGTATCTGATCTAGAGCCACATACAAAAGTGATTCAGATAAAACCTGATTAGATTTTTGTGTTCAGACAACCCTAAAACAAAAAAACAGTTCTGTGTCAAATTAGGGGGCAAAAATCTGAATTGAGTCACATCAGGCTTATAATTGACTACTTTAAAATACAACAGATTTCTACTAAATAAACCGACCACTGAAATTACACCAAATTACCCAATCATTATTTAGTTTTTTTTTATTAAAAATTAAGCACAATGAAAACTTTAAAAAGAAACATTTTGAGAATTTCAAGGATCCATCATCATTGCAGATGCTGTTTCTTGAAAGTGTCAGGACAGAGTACGGGCATCAGACAGGTCGCTGCAAGACAGTGAAACTGCTGTGAGATAAACGGTGACTTTTTTTTTCAGCTTTGTATTACAGATGATGCTTTAACTGGCTCTCTCAAATCAGCACAACAAAGCCGGGATGGTCCCCGGGATTGTGCGTGCATGTGTCTTTATCATCAGGACTTTCTCGGATTTCTACATCTCTTTTCTCTCCTTCAGCTTTTCTCTGCTTCTTTCTGTAGTTACATCTTTCACTGCCTTACATCATTGCTGTCTTACCTTGTCTCATCTCCTCCCACCCATTTAGCGTTAGGTCTTTTCATTCTCTTCTGTCTTTCTTTACCTTTCTCTTTCTTTTTTCCTATATCAGCAAACGTCCCTGTTTTCTTTACTCTCCATCCCTCCCATGCTTCTCTCTCTCTCTCTCTCTCTCTCTCTCTCTGCCTCTCTCTTTCTCTCTTTCTGACCTTGCATCTATCTGTCTCACTCTTTCCCACTTTAGCATCAGGTCCTTATGTCCCTTGCTATCAGATTTTCTTTCTCATCTCCACTCTATATTTGCTTACTGTCTCCCTTGTTCTCTTTCTTTTAATCCATCACCCTCTCTCTCTCTCTCTCTCTCTCTCTCTCTCTCTCTGTCTCTCTTCAGCATCTCTTGCCTTCTCTCTTCCCCCTTCTCGCTCTTATTCCATGACCTTGTCTTTAGTTCTCTATTTAGCATCAGGTCCTTCTATCCCTCCTTATCAGATTTCCTTTCTCTCCTTCACTCTCTCTTCCTCCCCTTCTTCTTTCTCTGCATTTCTCTTTCACACCCTCACAGCCCCTCTATTGCTTTCTTTCTTCAGCATCAGGTCCTTCTATCTCTCCTTATCAGATGTCTTACCTATCCTTACTCCCATGCGCTTGCTATTTTCCCTGCACTTCTCTCTCTCTTTCTCTCTCTTTCTCTCTCGCTCTCTGTTAGAGAACATTGCATATGTCTTTCTCGGGCGCTGCTGGGGTAAACAAGCCGAGTGCTTTTGACCTTTTCCATTCTGAAAAATGATACAGGCAATGTGGGTGTGTTTTGCAGTAAGATGCAATGGGAAATATATGTATAAAAACAGGAATAAAGTTTTAGAGGAATAGATCAGGCAACAATAAAATGTACAAAATATCTCTTGTAATATAAAATGTACTCAATCAATGGAACATGTTCTATGTCTGAAGTTTAGTTTATTCATTTTGATGTAGTGTGCCAAGGCTAATGTAGCTCATATGTAACAGAAGCATGGCTTCTTGTTTAACACACTGCAGGCCTTTTTAATATCTAAATATGCTGCCATTTGTAAGTATGCATATGATAAAGTAAAAAATATTATTCTAATCAAAGTACAGGCCTTGGTCATCAATCCTCAACCCATTTTAGAATCTGTGGCTGTTCAGCAATAGTCTCCACTCAGTCTGACAGAGACTGTGCAATAGCACGAAGAAGAATGGGCCAGAAAATCAAGATCCAGATGTGCAAAGCTGAAAGAGATCTACTGTATCTTTAAATACTCGCAGCTGGGATAGCATATAAAGGTGATTTTTTTTTCAGGGATTGACCTAGGGGCAAACAGTTATGGTGTACTGCTATTTTGATTAGGCAACATCTATCTAATTAGTCAGCATTTGTTTATGTAAGAGCCTCAGCAGCAACCTCATTTCCCCTCTCATCTGTTGCAACCACTAAGCATTCAACATCAGCAGTATACAAATCACCAGCCTGATCATCTTTTATCATCTGCACCTGTTTCTCACTGGTTTATGCCTTAAGTTAGATGGTTTCTATGCTTAAATAGTTCATAAGTCACTGTGTGGAGGCAAAAAATCTTTCAGAAAGCCTGGAGTACTATTCTTTCAGTATAAATTAAAATAAAAAAACTCTA
>JAOVVA010000017.1:3204359-3220716 GCA_028565275.1 Leiocassis micropogon
GGGATCTATAAAGAAATGAGGGGTGGTTTAAGACTTTTCCACAGTACAGTATGTCAAATCGGGGAACTACAGTACTGTACAGGCTGAGTTCTTCTACTGCATCTAAGTGCGAGTTAGATATCCTGTTTTGGAGGGAAGTGGAAATCTTTTAGACATCCATGTGGGACCATTTACAAAGCAGACTATGAGTCAGAAGTGTAGAAGTTCCAAGAAGAAGTATATATATTGGGATGAATCATGCAGCTCTGACAGGTCTGACACCACATCAGGTAGCAGCAGTACACATAATGCTCAACAGAGAGAGAGGGAGAGAGAGAGAGAGAAAGAGAGACAGAGAGAGAGAGAGAGAGAGAGAACAAATTATTGGGCATGCTCTTGTGTTACAGTTGGTTAAACGATTGATTGTTCTGAAAGCATGAAAGTGGCAACTCATTACAACTCATTAGGCATATCAAGAATCGTCTTTAGGAATAATAATTCCATTCACTGACTTGTCAAACCATGTTCTAACACCCAATGACTGGCTCCTCTAAGCACCTAATTGATAGTTTCAAAATAAAACAGAGAAATGTTAGGAAAATATATCAAAGCACTTCTAGTTCCACTGACTGAACTATGTTCTAGAAATAAGACAATAACAAGAAACTGTGAAACTCAAGGAAAGATCTGAAAGACACTGGAACAGAATTTTCCATATGCTGGGTCAAAAAGACAAAGCAAAACCCCCATACAATTAACCCTTAAAACTTAGCAAATTATTGGTCAATGACCAATTAAAAAAAAACTGCTTATATGAAAGTCCAGTGGAAGGCCAGTGTATGCCGAAGAGGGAGGCTTCAGACATCAAACTGTACGATTGTGTCATGTAGGACAAAACTTTTAAAATGTGTAAGTTGTAACACTGTGAAAACATTACTGAATTCACCAAAAACTTGTATTATTCTTATATTCAGTCACAGAAACAACCAAAAACATCCATAAAACATGTGATCATATGTATCTGTGCTATTTCTTTGCCTGTGATCCACTCACACACTCACTTACTCCTCGTCGTTATACCAGTATACAGGGACACAGGGGGCATGGAGTCTATCCAGGACACATAGGGCATGAGGCAGGGGTACACCCTGAATGGGGTGCCAATCCATTTCAGACACACATACCACACTCATACACTCATTCACACACTCCGGGGAATTTGGGAACACCAATTTACCTAATCTGCATGTCTTTGGTGTGTGTGGGAGGAAACCGGAGTATCCAGAGGAAACCCACCAAGCACAGGGAGAACAGGCAAACTCTATGCAGGCAGTGCCGAGACAAAAATCCGACCCAGACCCTGGAGGTGCAAAGTGCTATCCACTAAGCCACTTTGCCACCTTCTATGTGACCAATTTTGTATTTTTTATGTTCAATCAGGTGTGTATAGTTGTATAAATTTAATTCATCCTATTGTCTAGGTATAAATGTCACTTTATATTGCACAATCCTAAACCCATTTATTTTTAAAAATTATATAAATTTCTAAACGAATTGCATTTGATGAACATAGACATTTTAGAAAATAGAGCTATAGATATAATAATGTAAAATTGGACCTTTGCATTGTTCATGCCCATATTTAGATTTATGTATTATGAATTATATTTACGTATGTATTTTGACCAGGGGTGTTTAAACCCACAGATATATTAAAGAGGCAGCAAAGAGGCTTGGGTTCGATTCCTGCCTCCTGGGATAAGCTCAAGGTCCCCACAACCTTGTACTCAGGATAAGGCAGTATAGACGATGAGTGAGTGATATATTAAACAGAAATCTTACATAAGTTTAAAAAAAAGAGTAGTAAAAGAGTTAATAGTATCCATCAAATCTTCCTTTAAATGGTGTTATTAACACGGTTTCAAATTGGTGAATTACTTCATGATCTTTAAGATTTGCCCCTTCGCCTGATAACCATTTCCCAATTATCTCAAACGCAGTGCTGACACTCTACTAAAGCGAGTTCTTGTGCTAAAATATTGCATGGTGAAAGCTGTTAGCAGCTCCATTATGGTTGATAATTGAAGATTAAAAAGGTAGAATGAACATACAGAAAAAAAAAAATGTTACTTAAGATTCTGTGGCTGGGTTTATGTGAGGAGCTAGCAAGAGCAGATGGCTAATTCTTATTCATACAAGAGGTCAGTTAGCATCATCTATACCCAGGGCAGCCCCAGCCAACACAAACCACTCGGTGGAAAAGAGCAGAAATTAAAAGATAATTTAGAAATACTTCTAGCGTCCAAAAGGACAACATTGTGTTCATTTCTGTAGTTGAATCACAGAAGATATAGCTGAGAAAGAGAGTAAAAAATTAATTACAAATAATAATAATAAATAAATAAATGAAACAAATCAATAAATAAGAAAATAAAATTAAAGAGGCTTTTCATTATCTTCCTTAGGAAGTACATTTTCAAAAACACACCATTTCCATTTGACTGGAAAAAAGGAGTTTAGATTTTGGGAGTTAGACTAGATTGGACTACTTTGTCCGACGCATTCTATGGGTACACTATCAGGTTTGGACCTGGGGCGTTTGGAGGCCAGGTTGACACCCTTGGGTTCTTCAACCTGCTGGGCCCCGTGTGAGGCAGAAGGTGGTGCACTGGGTATTCTGGTGACATGGCCAGCATTGAAGTTTTTGTCATTTGTGCTGCACTGGTTTTTGTCTGGGATCAGACCTGTGGTTCCCATGGGCATGGGTGAGCCTTGGGTGAGCCTTGGGTGAGCCTTGGGTGGCCTGTCACTAATTTACTGCTATGTATCTAATTTATAATCAATCTTAACATGTAAATTTTTTTATGGTGTTAATGTTATAGTTGATCAATGTGAACTTGTGATTTGGTAATCGTATTACTTTTCATAAAAGGTTTCTCGAAGTACTTATGAACAATATTAGCAAAACTATCAAATATCTTTGACAGAGCACTTTCCTGCAATCCATGATAAAAAAAATAAAAAAAATGAACAGTGTATTTAGGCTTAGGTTGCCAACCATTTCACGGCCGCACAAAGTTTTCCCATTGTGTTAGTAACATTTTGGTCGTTGCCTCTGGCTACCTCCCAAACCACACACTTGTGTACTAAATTGTATGTCAAAACAGCACGAAAATACCATTTAGTACAGCAGCAGGTGGCTTGAGACTGTAACACACACTCCCTATGTCATCATTTATTCCCTGTTCTCAGTTTCCCTTTTCTGTTTTTACACCATCTTCTCCTTTACACCTCATACATTAATAAACTCTACCAAACCGCATACTACTGTACTGATAAATATTTCAGTAGTTTGTAAAAATCCTTTACATTTAACCGTTGTTTTTAATTTACCTACCATGCAGCTGAAACAAAGCTTTCAGTGATGAGCATCAATATAGACAGGGTATGAGGAATTCTAATGAATGATATAAGTGCTTTCAGCTAGAGGTGGACTGAATAGAAAAAAAAAACTGAAATGATTCTGTTATGTATTTCCTCTAATGAGGAAAACTTTCATGTTTCTGATATTTGTGCACACAACAGTGACAAGTTACTCAGCCAGCACTTGCTCTGTAAGGCTGTAATCCACACGTCTGAGCTGTGGTTAGAATATAAGGAAGGTGCAAACTTTTTTGTTTTTATGACACACAAATAATAAAAATATAGCTAATTAGCACCTGAATCATAAAGATTTTAATGTGTTCTGATGTCAACCCTCTGACAATATAGTATATATTAAATAGCCACTTCATCAGGTGTGCCTATTTAACTGCTTGTTAATGCAAATATCTAATCAACCAATCACATGGCAATAGCTCAATGCATTTGGATATGTTGACATGGTCAAGACGATCTGCTCAAGTTCAATCTGAAGAAAGATTATTTTGAATGTGGCATGTTTGTTGGTGCCAGGTGGGCAGGTCTGAGTATTCCTAAAACTGATGATCTACTGTGATTTTCATGCACAACAATTTGTAGGGTTTACAGTACAGAGTCTGAAAAAGAAAATGAGTGTCGGTTCCCTGGGTAAAAATGTCTTGTTGATGCCAGAGGCCAAAAGAGGATGGCTAGACCGGTTCAAGCTGATAGAAAGGCAACAGTAGTTCAAATAACATCTTTTTTTACAACTGAGGTATGCCGAAGAGCATCTCTGAATGCACGACACATCAAACCTTGAAGTAAATGGGCTACAGCAACAGAAGACCACACCGGGTACTGCTGCTGTCGGCTAAGAACGGGGAACCAAGGCTACAATTCACCTGAGCTCACCAAAATTGGACAACAGAAGATGGGAAAACCATTGCCTGGTCTTGATTTCTGCTGCAACATTCAGAGGGTAGGGTCAGAATTTGAAATAAACAACATGAAAGCATGAATCCATCCTGCCATGGTTCATCAGTGGGTCAGGCTGCTGCTGGTGGTGTAATGGTGTGGGGAGATTTTCTTGGCATATATTGGCTCCCTTGCAACCAACTGAGCATGGTTTAAATGCCACAGCCTACCTAAGTAATGTTGCTGATTATGTCCCATAATGCATAATGTGCCATGCCGCAAAGCTAAAATAATTTCAAACTGGTTTCTTGAGCATGACAGTGAGGTCATTGTACTCAAATGGCCTCCACAGTCACCAGATCTCAATCCAATAGAGCACCTCTGGGATATGGTGGAACAGGAGATTTGCATCATGCATGTGCAGCAAGTGTGTGATCCTGTCATTTCACTATGGACCAAAAACTCTAACGAATATTGCCAGCACCTTGTTGAAGTTTGTGCCATGTTGAAGCCAATGTGGGTCTGAAGCAAAAATGGGTCCAACCCAGTGCTAGCAAGATGTACCTAATGAAGTGCCTACATATAACATGGATGTGTAGCTGTATGTATAAAGGATCAAGCTTATCACTGCTGTGATATATTGCCTGTATCATTCGACACATGATATGTGACATGGGGTATCATTGGAAAGCCATGGCACTTCAGAGAAACACATTTTAATATTTAAAATCCTGATCTTTTTTTTTTTTTTTTTTTCATTTTAAATTTCTCTATGAACAGGTGGATAACTGTTGGGTAGGGTGAGTGAAGCAGTATTCCTTAAGCCCTTGTTGCTCTGCTTTGCCAAGGATATCTGTATCGATCGAGCAGGGTGTCAATCACCACGCTCAATAGACTATTTATGTACAGAGTGTCACCTTTGAAAAAGTAGCCGAGATGAGCAGCTGAAAAGGGCAAACCGATAACACTGACACTTTAACCCTTTATTCTCTCTTCTGGTCAAAGTTTTTTTTTTTTTTTATTATTATTATTTCATTTTTTAGTAAAATTGAAAGGGCTGATGAAACAAAATATGAAATCATTATTTGAATCCAGTGTTTTTTGTGTCTAAATTGGGTTCATGCAGCATAGCCGGGAGACTATATTTAATTTTTAATCTAGGAGGAGAACATGGACTATTTCTAATTTGCTACAGTAGTAAAATTACAAGCTATTATTTTCAAAGTAATTACATTTATTTGTTGAATTGTAATAGATATCATGTTTATCTGAAAGCCGAAATTAATCCAAACCTCATAATCAAATTACCAATCAGCTTAATAATGATGTTATTTCTAATAAAAATACTTATTTAAACATAAACATAATTATGACCTGTAAGTAGAAATTGCAGGAATAATGAAAGGCTCTACTTCTCATGGGTATAGTGTTATTGCACACACTTAATCAGCCTAATATTTAAATTATTGTATTACATTCATAAAATAGGTTTATAAGTCTGTATCTGTCTCTGTTTTGTATAGAAAATATATATAGAAAGTGTATATATATTATATAAAGAATTAGACATTCTTCTGTCTGGAACATTGCGAATAGTGAACGGGGTTAACAGTGAGCCGTGACCCAAATCAATCAAAAGCATCAATCACAAAATGTTCTATCTCAGTTCAATTGTGTGTGTGTGTGTGTGTGTGTGTGTGTGTGTGGACATGAATATCTTATTCCTTGACTTTTTCTGATGTCAATGTCAACAAAGACTTAGTGAGAGCCAGGATAAGAGTACCCAAGAGATTCTAAGTATCTCTATGTCAGCTATGTGTCTCTAACCAATACGTTCAGTCTAATTTGGTATAATATTGTGTCAAATAAAATAAAAAATATATATAAATGCAAAATCATTGTGTAATACTGAACCCGACAGCTGTACAGCATTATACTGTTAAAGACACAATGTAACACATGAACTGAACTTGCTCACTTACTGCCAATGCCTATGGTATGTCCGACCCGAATCAGCTCCCGTTACATGCGTAACATTTTTGTAGCTTTTGTTATTTAATCCCAATTGTGATGTAAACTTATTGTTTATGTTTTAACAATAACATAATTTATGACTTGACGCAAGCTAAATAACTTGTCTTCAGTAACTGTCGAAGGTTGCACTAGTCAGATCCACTGTGGATCTCGAGGCTATCCCAAGAAGATTAGGTATAAGGCACAAATATCCACCATGCATACAGAGATTTATACCAAGGGGCAATTTAGAATTGAACCATACCACCTACTGTTTTTGGTAGGTGTGAGGAAAACCAGAGAACTCAGAAAAAACCCACATGGATACAAAATAAACATGAACAGAAACTTTACACAGACAGTACTCCAAGGCAAGGACCTCTGAGTTCTACTGAACTGAGCATTTCTAAACAGTTTATTTTGATGTATACTCACTTCTGCTGATTTTGGTTTACATGTTGGGTAAATAAATAAATACATAAATAAATAAATACATTTTTCTAGTGGCTTGATCTGGAGACCAGTGAAAACATGACATGATAGACATTAGATCTACTGTAGGTCTTCTTGGTCTTCTGGTTCTTTGACAAGGCACATGACCTAAAATTCTAATCTGCAAAGCCTTTGTCTTTGTCACTCAAATAAAAATATATAACACTAGAGTACTTTTGATGTACAGCCCTTTGCTTTTGATGTTATTGAAGATGTCTTGGGTATAATCCTTTTTAAAAGGAGTGAAAAATGGAGTATGAGGTATAAAGGTAAAAAGGTAAAACTAATCAACCATACCTTATAGGAAAAAGGAGCCTAATGCAATGCAAAGCCCAAAAGTTGCATGTTGATAATTATTAGAGCAAGAGTGACAAACACTGCAACCATAACCATATTGAGCCAATCAACCATTTGGTTGATTTAGACTATGAAAAAGAAATGAATAAAAAAAGATATAAATAAATAAATAAATAAATAAATAAAAATAATAATAATAATAATAATAATAATAATAATAATAGGTAACAACACTGTTGCTATTCAAGGGGCATTCAAATCAAACTGGGATTTGGAATGAAATTTCTGATGTGGCTCGGAGTTTTCTGTAAACATTCAGCGACATGAACTTAACTTGTCGCCAACTTACGCAAAAGACACATCTGTCTGCAGGAGCTGTGCGCACAACCATACAACTTAATCCAAGCCATTTCCACATATTCCGCACAGTTCCTGGGAGGCCAGCGTTTCAGACGTGAAGCAGACAGCTTCATCGCTCTGGCACACTGAGAAAACATTTTACTCTGATGGTTCAAGCGCTGATGAAATGCTGGGACAAGTGCATTAGTGTAGCATACAAAGAAATAATGGGAGTTTTGATGTTAAAGATTTACAGGCTTTATGTCTTCCTGTGTAAGATACTGCTTTCCTTTCAGGAAGGTACATCTACCCAAAGCACAGTGGAATATTGTGATGACTAACTTCTGTTTCTTTCTTTCTTTCTTTCTTTCTTTCTTTCTTTCTCTAGTTCAACTCACTTTACAGTCATGTAGTTTCTGGTGTTGACCTTTGCCTGCCTGAGCAGTGTCCATGAATATGAATCCAACCATACCGTCTACTTGTGTCTTGACCCTTATGGTGGTAGGGCTCAAGTCAACAAGGATTGGAAGTGCCGTCAAATATGTCTGACCCCAATCTTACTGTGACCTTTTTTTGGCCTTTGCTCCCTGCAATGATGCCAAACTTTCAGCTCAAATAGGCCTCCTGCACATGCATCTAGAGCAGGAGCGTTTCCTTTGTATTCATCCTAGAGGGTAGATAAGATTTGAAATCCTGTTTCACGTTAACAGAGAATGACATCACACAAATTTGAAGCTTGGAATTTTGTATGCAGCCATTTTCGGCCATCGAAAAATCTCTGAGGTTGCTCAACTAAAATAACATAGGGCCTGTTGAAATATCAAGATAACCATCATAGGTGTGTGTGTGTGTGTGTGTGTGTGTATATATCCTGACTGGTTATCTCTCATCTCTTGGGCTACAGTTTTCTTCATTCCACATCATCGCAAGATGCATTTTCACATTAGTTCTGCAGAGCTTGCACTTGATACGACGTCAAACAGCCGCTAATCAAATTTCCCTTCTCTTTCCTCACAGTCTGATGTGGAGCAAACTTTTCAGCAGAAACACACTCACAACCACAGGAGTGAGGACAATGTAGCTGAAGCAATTTCCCCAGAGATTTACACACTCAGTTTTCCTTCAATCTAATTCACTCACAAAGTAAAGGAAGGCAGCTCAACGGGATGACAAAATGGAGGAAGAAAATGTAATCTAATCATAGAATTTTAATATTTGAAGTTTCTTATTGCATGTGTTTTAAGTGTTTCATTTACCATTTCGGAAAATGAACCCGTATCAGATCGGAGCAATGCCTTCTAGTTATGTCACGCTCCTTGGGTCTTTAGCGATTGACTTACTTTCTTCATCTAGCGCTCATATAACCCTAATCTAACCCTCATCTCATGGTTGTGATATTACTCGGTCAGCACTTCACTCCTGTAATGGAACGATCCTTAAGATGACAAAGGGGACGTAAGAAAAGGGAACTGGGCATGGGAAAGCGATTTTCCTTTATTGTTATGGTCTCTTAATGACCAACACATGGTATGGGCAGTAAATACACTCCTCTGTGTTGTTAACTCCCTCAGCCAATCAAAACAACCCGTACTAGATGGACATCAGTAAAGAGTAATGGAGAAGCAGAATTTTTGAGGGAAAAAATACAAGGTGATTAAAAATCCTGTGTGTGTGTGTGTGTGTGTGTGTGTGTGTGTGTGTACAATAATGTCTAAATTCATTGACATCCTCAGATATTAAACTTTTTTCATCAACCATCCAACATAGGTTGTGGAAGATGTACATTTGTGTCTCTCAAGCGTTCACTCGAGCCTGTAAAATATTTGGAATATTTCACAAGTCACATGTCCAGCAGGAAGCCGAATTATTTTAAACATATGACTCTGTGAAGAAAATTATAGACTAAAAGTAAATAATTAATGAAAGCAATTATGTAAAAGAAAATATATGTAAAAATTTTATGTAGTGTGGGTGATAAGACATTTGTTTTGTGTTTTGCAGTTTTATTCAGTAATACTGTATATATATTTTTTGTAAACATGTTATTCATTTAGACAAAAAGCATAAAAAAGACATTCTAAAATATTCTCCTTTTACTGTGACATCTTTAAAAATACAGAGAAACGAATACAGTACACTTCACTACAATATAGTCCAACTTTTTTTCCTTATGATTTTAACCAATAATTAATTAAAACCACAATTTATGTAACCAATCCTAATGTAGAAAGCGGAATTTCTTAACCTCACACAAAGGCGTGGTAATTAAAGCTAACCAATAGTTATTTATTTATTTATTTATTTATTTATTTATTATCATTTTGTATTAATCGTAGATGAGACGTTATTGATGAGAGGGTTATTTATTTATTTTTAAAAAATAAACAAAAAACAAAGAGCACGTGTCTATCAATAACTATTTACATTATTTATTTATAAATAAATAATTTCATTTATTTAACTTATATAATGTACATTTTGTCAATATTGTAATAAAATATTTATTAAAAACATAATTAATCATTTTTAAGAAACACTTAATAAAGATGCTTATTTCACATGAACAGAATCCTAAATGAATCTTAAACAGAATATTAAATGGTGCTCTTTTGGTTATATACTGTTATTTTGTATAGAGTACAGTAGAGGGGTATGAAGTAAATAGAAAGCTCTCTGGCTCTCTGGCAGAACTCACAACCTTCAGGTCACTAATAGAGAACCTTTGCTTTAGAGCTCACTCTGGCTTGCCTACAGATTTCCTTAAAGTACAGAACATGTCAAAAGCAATAAGCTTTTTTTTCCATTACTGATTTTTTTGTAAATATCCAGTGGCCCCTGAAATCAGATTTTCCTCTCAATGGAGCAATGAAATAGCTGAGACAAAAAGAGCGAAAGAGGCCATGCACTGAAGCGAACGTTACGTACTGTACTGTATACTGTTTATTTACCAAACTTAACTGATTTTTGTGGCCTTGAATTTGTGTTCCTTGATTTTTATTTAATATGTTACTGGCCTTCTCAGATCATTCTAGTGCGAAATTATAACCTGCTGTATTTATTTTTAAAAACAACCCATTGTGTCTCTCACACTGTTCTCATTAACGACCTAACTGGGTATAGAACAAATGTAAAGCTGAAAATGATCTGTAACAATCATCAGATACTATGTGAGCAAATGTTATTTTTTTCATAATTTTAAGTGCTTCATCAAGTGATCAAGTGCTGTTCATGCTCATGTGAGGAAAAAAAAATCCAGAGCAAGACATTTTTGATGTACTGTAATAGGCACATTGAGAACACCTGTGCAGACAGTTATTTCTCTCTCTCTCTCTCTCTCTTTTAAAAGCTCGGCGGGGAAGCATTGTTCATCAGGATATACTGTACAGTAGAACATTCCTGGTCAGTAATAAGGTTTTGCAGCTGCACCTTACTGTTTTTTTCAGTATTGCAATTTGCCTGATTTTTCCACCAGTTCAACATTTCATCAAAATTTCAGGAACACTTTGTTAAAACATCTCATGTGGCTATGGGTCAGATGGCGAGAAAAAAAAAGTTCTTTGGAAAAAGTTTGATTGGTCTTTGCATTTTACTGAATATTACAGTGCAGGCAGATACTATTTAGTTATTAACAACTTTAGATGATAATAGTACCTGAACTTAACTAAGCAAACAATTATTAGCCTTCCATTAAATACTGTAATTACTGCAGTGATTTATATGGGTCGGCTGGTTATTTAACCTTAACTGATTCAGTGAGTAGCGTCTCATTTCTTTACCATTTGTCAGATACAGTATACAGTATCCTGTGCTTGTGGCAAAGATGTTAGTCTGTTTCAGAGGGGTCAAAATATTGTCCTGTATCAGGCAAAGAAAACAACTAAGGACATTGCTGAAACTACTAAAATGAAAAAATTGGAAGTATAATCCCTATCATTCCTATCCCCCATCATCTTCAATGTTTGGAAGGGAAAAAAAAGACATCCTGAATGAGTAAATAAACTAACAGGAGAACTCACAGCTATGTTAAATAGTGAAAGTAAGAGCATTTTCACACACACACTATGTGATGAGAGCTCATGGGATTGGAACTAAACAGCTGTGTAGCCCTATGAAAAGCACTTATCAATGAGGCTAATTAGAAAAAAAGCCCCGGTTTGCTAGGGAGCATAAATAATAAACTGTAGAACATTGTAAAAAGGTCATGTGGTGTGAAGACTCAAGATCAGAGCATCTGGGTAAGAAGAGAGGCAGATGAAGCGATGAACCCATCATGCCTAGTATCTACCGTGAAAGCTTTTGGGGGGCAGTGTTATGATCTGGGTTATGAGCTTCTGTTGGTCAGGTCTAGATTTAGCAATGTTACAGTTTGTGCCCAAAATTGAGGTCAGCTTACGACCTGAATATAAAGAATGACCAGGTTTTTCCCATCAACAGATTTTTTTGCTCCTTGATGACATGGGCATTTTCCATGATGAAAAGATGAAGCTTTATTGGGCTCAAATTGTAAAAGAGTGGTTCAGGGAGGATGTCAAAATGAACATTTTTACACATGGATTGCCCACCACCGAGTCCAGCCCTTAACCGCATTGAGAATCTTGGGATGTGCTGGAGAAGTATCAATGCGGCGGTCCGACTCGCCCAACATCAATCCAAGATCTTAACGGGAAATTAATGTGACTCTGGTTGGAAATAAATGTTGTGACATTGCATGGGGTTATGGAACCGGCGACACGGCCATAATCAAAGCAAAAGGCGGTCAATGCTGGAGATGATTGAAAGCTAACGGAACACCTGGGCCACTGCTCATCGTGCATGAGACTTAGCAGGCAAGGAGCTCAAGGCCGCTGACTTGGAGCTCTGTCAGCTGGTCTTCAAACTTTCTAATCCCACTTCAATCAAGTATCTATGGAATGCACTGGACAAACAACTCCAATCCTTTAAGGCCCCACCCATAACAGGCAGCTTTCCTCATTTACAACAATCCTTCACTCACCTTACTGGAAAAACAGCTGCAATGGGTGTTTAAATTAAAATGATACATACCTCCACTTTTCTGAGGCTGCATCACTGTTTAAATAATTAATTCCATCCCTTCCTTTTTACTTTTAATTATCCTTATTCCTTTCTTTATTCTCTTATTTCCTTATATTCAGAGATTCCCTTATTTTCTTTTTTGTGAGTAGCATGTTCCCAGTGTTCCTATTGTGTCTTTCCTATTTTACCTTGTCTTTGTTTCCTCCTTTTCAATTTCTCTTCTCCTTCCCCTAGTTGTCAGCACTTCAGCACTAATGTAAATATGTGCTATATTCGAAAATTCCCCAGATTTCGCATCCTTTGCAGATTTCCTCGCTTTCTAGTTGCCAGTCTTCCTACTGTATTTTACAGGTGTTCCAAATTTCCCTTGTTGCTGAGTTTTCTTGTCCTTGTTTCCTTCTTACCTCGTTTCCAGTGTGCCTACTGGAGGTTGTTTCTTCACAGTTCCTGCTACCTTTCTCCCTCCATAACCTAATTTTAATGCTCCCTAGTCTCTTGTAACCCTAGTTTCATTATTCACTCATTTCTTTGTCCTTTTTCCAGTGTCTGGTACTTCACAGTCCCAGCTTCTATGTTTGCTTAAAGTGGACCTGCGTCTGTGTTAAACCACAATAGGCAAACGGTGGACTATAGTGTTATAGACGGCTTCATTAAATAAGTGATTAGGAAAATAAATCAAATAAACATTTTGCAGTCTATTGTTGAGCAGTCAGACTTTCGTCACCATTGTCCTCACAGTTTTTATTTCACTGCATCATTTTCACTGGTTCTCTAACACACCCAGTATTGAGTAACGCAATCATTGACACACACTTTTGGCCTTTTTCTGAATTCCTGCAGAGCAGGAAGCTGTGTGTGTTGGCTGATCGCAAACACATACTCGGCCGGCTTATGTCAGCAGATAAACTAGGACAAATCTGACGAAAACCACTCGGTTTCAGACGGAGCGTGTGTTCAAGCCAAAGTGTAAAAAGGGGAAAAGGGGGACTCTGAAGCAGGCTCGAAAGCCCTTTCCTGCACACTGAAATGACCAAGGGGAATAAATATTTTACTGAGAATGACATCGCCACTCAGAGGCAGCCTTTCAGAGGCTTTTATCCATCATGTTCCTGGCTAATACTGGTGGCTTTCAGAAACGGAACACACACACACACACACGCACACCAGCTTGTTGGTCATAATCACTAGAGGCAGGTCAAAATTTCAAGCTGACTATCCACCCCCACTTTCACTGCCAACCTAGCAAACCTGCTTCCATGCAACATGTGTGTATGTGTGTGTGTGTGTGTGTGTGTGTGTGTGTGTGTGTGTGTGTGATAGAAAGGGAATTAGATAGAGCAGGAGATCTCCAGAGCCCTGGCCAGTCCTGCTATCTTTAGCCACAATCTGCTCTGGCGCAGTGCTGGACGGAGTGATAAATGTTCACACACACTCAGTTCCACATCTACACACACCCACACATGAACACACACCCACACACACACACACACAGGAGCTTTCTGGAAGAACTTCAGGAAGATCATACCTGCTGAGAGAGAAGGTGTCACTGCGACACTGATGTGAAAATTATACAGCGTTCCTGCAGAGATTAAGAAGAAACGAATAAAGGAATTTATAAATCTAGTTAAATTCTTAATTTGCATAAGAAAAAAAAAATATTTGGAACATAACATTATTGCTTCAAGCGTAACGTGAAAGGTAACTACAAATAAAAGTGCAAATGACAAGAAGTTTTAATTCATTTAATTAAAGACAAAGCACATTTTCAACTAATTAAAAAAAAAGAATTATATTACATAGAGGTCTACTGTACGTGTCTTCCGAAGTATAGTAAATGATTTATTTACATTTCTCATAAAGTCCGAGGAGAAAAAGGAGCTGATGAAAGTGCAACCAAAAATATGTAATATGTACTATAAGTCCAAACCTGTTCTCAATAAAGCCTTTATTTCTCTGTGACATACAGTAGAGTAGGGGTTGCACATTTTTCTTAATACTGTACATCAGGGCTTACAATAGAGTGCACACCAAGTCAGCCATAACATTCTGACAAAACAGCCATGACCAATTGAGGCATGGACTCTGCAAGACCTCTGAAGGTGTGGCGTGATATCTAGCACTAAATCGTTAACTGCAGATCCATTAAGTCCTGTAAATTGCGAGGCAGAGCCTCTATGGGTTAGATTTGTTTATCCGGTAGCATCCCACAGATGCTCGATCAGATCAAGATCTGGGGAAGTCAACAACTTTCTTGTTCCTCAAACCTTTTCGGAACTATTTCTGCAGTGTGGGTGTACTGGGTCTGTAACAATGTTTAGGTAGGTGGTACGTGTCATAGTACCATCCACATGAATGGCAGGACCCGAGGTTTCCCAGCAGAACATTGCTCAGAGCATCACACTGCCTCCTCCAGCTTGTCCAATAGTGGTGCCATCTCTTCCCCAGGTAAGCGACCCACACACATGCGGCCATCCACGTCATGTAAAAGAAGAAAAAAAACGAAAATGTGATTCATCAGACCTGGCCACCCTTATTCCATTGCTCTGTGGTCCACTTCTGGTTTTCACGTAAAACTCTAAGCTCTTACCGGTGGCATCATTGCAGACATTAGCATACAAGCCCCATACACAGCAAACTGTGATGCATTGTATTTTATGACACATTTCTGTTATCATGTGCATCAATAACTTTTCCAGATGTTTGTGCTACACTACATTTTCTATTCAATCAGAATATATTGACTAGCCTTCTCTCCCCACATGCATCAGTGAGCCCTTGCCACCCATGACCCCGTCGTCAGTTCACTGGTTCTCCTTCCCTGAATTTCTTTTAGTAGTTACTAATCATTACGTAACTGCCACAGAAACTAAGGACATATCTCCTGGGTGGGAAATATTCATCAGACCCTATCTCCGTAATGATGGCATGCAAGAATAAGTGTTGTTTTTAGTTTATTTGTGCTTTTTAGAAAGCATTTGCCCACATGCCTAGTTGATGGGTAGCAGTCCTGCGTAAGTAGCTAAATGTACCATCCCAGCAGCGAGCTACATTAAAGTAGTGTTTGATTAGCCCAACCTTGACCTCTTCCACTCAGTCTAATGAGGCGTCCACATCAGGGATAGCCAGTCAAGGCTCATGTTATTAATAAGCCTGCACAAGAAATCATCTTTCCTAAAAAAGCAAACCCAGGATTAGTTATAGTGTAACTCATAGTGTGTGAAATTCAGAATTTACTATCAAGTTATTTATAGTATGAAAGTCATAGTGCCTCGCAATGTAACTTAACATAATTTCAACATTTTAACTTACAGTGTAATCCTCACATTGTAGCTTTCACAGAGTAACACCAGTGTACCACTCATAATGTGAACTACACAGTGTAGCCCAGTGTATTACTCACAGTGTAGCCCAGTGTATCACACACAGTGTAACTCACAGTGTATCATTCATGGTGTAACTCATGCAGTGTAATACTCATGGCATAACACCCATAATGTAACACTCATGGTGTAACACTCAAGGTGTAACACACAATGTAACGCTCACAATGTGTAACATTCGCATTGTAACACTTATGGTGTAAGACTCTCAGTGTAACACTTGCAGGTTAACACTCACAATGTAACTCTCAGAGTGTGACACTCACAATGTACTGTATCTCTCACTGCATAATACTTACAATGTAACTCTCAGTGCAACACATGCAATGAAACTGTCACAATGTAACTCTCACAGTGTAACACCTGCAATGTAACTCTCACAGTGTAACACTCACAGTGTAACTCTTACAGTGGAACACCTGCAATGTAACTCTCACAGTGTAACTCTTACAGTGGAACACCTGCAATGTAACACTCACAGTGGAACACCTGCAATGTAACACTCACAG
>JAOVVA010000017.1:3229371-3243880 GCA_028565275.1 Leiocassis micropogon
AATAGAAATTTGTGCCACCTTGGTGGAAAGTGGGTGTTAGGTCAGATGATGAGATGGAGACAGGGGCTGGAGTGAAAAAGATACTGACCCACAGCCAGGAGAAAGTGTGCAGGGTACAGCAACCCAGGAGACAGAGGCGGAGGCTAAAGTGAAAAAGGCTACACTCTGTTTGAATGTATTTATCAATATAATTCAACAGGATATGCTGTAAATTATGTTGGTGTATGGCTTCAAATTTAAAATTTTGTTCCATGTTCCCCGTTTTAAATTTGACGATCTGCCCCATAAAGGTCTCTGCACAGCCCTGCAAAGAGCTGTCTCTGTAAGTGAGGGAGGCCATCATTAGGCTGAAAAATGGGACACATTGTCCCAAAACATTGGGTGGTTAATACAACTGTCCTGAAAAAGAAGGAATTAAACTGGCAAGCTCAGCAAGAGCAAAAGCCCTGAAAGACCATGGAAGATTATTATAGTGGATGGCTGCTTGGTGAAGAAGAACCCTTTCAGAACATCTAGCAAAGTCAAGAACACTCTTGAGAAGGTAGGTATATCATTGTCATGGTCTACAGTCAAGACATGGCTTTATAAAGTAAACACAGATGCTTCACCACAAGGTGCAAACCACTGGTACTGCTCAAGAACAGAAAGGCCAGATTAGACTCTGACATGAACATTTTGACAGATTCTTTTGACTGATGAAACTAAAAAAAAACATATTGTACCAAAATGATAGGGAAAAGTATGGAGAAAGCAAGGAACAGCTCATGATCCAAATCATACCACATCATCTGTCAAACATGGTGGAGGCAGTGTTAATGCACAGGTATGTATGACTACCAATAGAACTGGGTCTCTAATGTTCATCGATGACCTGGCTGCTGATAAACCTAGCAGGATGAATTCTGATGTGCATAGGGCTATACTCTCTGCTCAGTTTTAGCCAAATACTGGTTAACTTGTAGGATGCCACTTCGTGTTACAGATACTGTAGCTCATGGCGCAAATCATACAGCGAAAGCTACCCAAGGCAAAGAAATGGCATATTCTTTACTCGCTGCTGGCCTCAGTCACCTGCTCTTAACCCAATAGAGCATGCTTTTCACTTACTGAGGATAAGACTGATGGCAGAAGGGCAGCTGAAGTAAAGACCTGGCAAAGCATTTACAGGAAGGAAACTCAGCATTTGGTCACTTATGTTTGTAACTATATTCTTTTGTTTCATTATTTATAAGCCCCCATAAATGGGTGTGCATGTATGGAAGTGGTTAATGCCACACTTTTCTTAAGTCCCTTGAATTAAAGCTTAAAGTCTTGACTTCAAGCTGAAGATGTATGGTGTAGAGGGGCCAAATAGCAAAAAAAAGAAAACATGTATCCAAACTTTTTTTCCCAAAATTTATGGACCTGATAAATTATCAGGTAAATACAATTTTAAACAAAGATACATGTTTTGTTTATATATACACCAATCAGCCATAACATGAACATGCAAAACATTATGCCCAGTATTGTGTGTAGATTCTCTTTGTGCCATTGGGGCAGCTCTGGCCCTGTGGGGCATTACCTCACAAGGCCTCCAGGGGTATGTGCTATGGTGTCTGGCACTGGGATATCACCAGTAGATCCTTTGGGTGTTGTGGGTTGCGGGGTGGGGTCTCCATGGATCAGGCTTGTTTGTCTGGCACATCCCATGGGTATTTGATTAGCTTGAGATCTGGGGAATTTGAATTCTGGGTTGGTGGCCTTGAACTTTTTGCCTGCTAAGGCCCATATGCAGCAGGCTGTCAGGCACTGGGTGTTCTGGTACCTTTTTTTGTGGCCTGCATGATGGTTTTTTTTTTTGCAACTTGTGCTACATTTACTTTTCTGAGGGATCGATCTAGGCTGACTGGCCCACAAGCATAAATTATATCATATACTGTACATATACTATATAAAACACAAGTGATGAAGTGTATGATCCACAAAATTAAGTGTAACTCTGCAACTCCCAGTATTGGGAGTTGCATGCCCTACTGTATATGGCAGAATTTTAAAAAATACTAGTGCTGGCAAATAATTTTTGGTTAAATAGGAATAAAACATTTTGGAGACTAATGCCAGTCCCAAGCCTGGATAAAATGGGAGGGTTGTATCAGGAAGGGCATAAAACCTATCCAGCGTAAAACCTGTTAAAGTATATAAAAAGTAGTAAAAAGTTGTGCTGATGGTATGGTCTGCTGTGTTGACCCCCTGGACAAGAGAAGACCAAAAATAATCAACATCAAGATAACAAGAGTAACCTTAGAGAGGAAGTTCATAACAGGCTGCATCACACGACCCCACTGTCGCCTATGTTCCTAGTAAACATTTTATTCCATCCATCAGTTCATCCTATGTCTCTTTCTGATTGCTTTTTTCCAGCAATCTCATCCTCAGCTTAACATGTTCTCCTTTTAATAGCAGCTTGTTTTGGTTTCTGAAAATAAACACATACTGTATAATAAGTGAAAAGATCTGCCAATAAAATATGAAAATTTCATGCCTTTGATAAAGATCTCTACAAATAGGCTTAATTAGAAAACAGTTTGAAGAATTGGCAGTGTTGTAGGGTGACTTAATTTCTCTATCAGTGGCTTTGCTCAAGATTCTTGAGACAACACAATAAACTGTAGGCAGGAAACTGTGATGTTAAGTTGGATTGACTTAAAAGTGAGACTTTTAGTCATCAATTAAACTTAAGTCCAATGATTCAGTCCAAGAAATTATTAATAGATCCAGCAGTTAAATTACTAAACCAGACATCATGAACTGGTGGCTTGAGGGTTTGTTTCACACCCAATAACTGATACATGTTCACCCTATAAAAAGCCTATAGTAGAGCAAAAAGAGAAAATGTATAATTATGTATATATGTATAATTAAGAGCTATTCTTGCAGTTTATCCAGTCACATGTATTTATTAGACATTAGCCCTATGACATTATAGTGTGTTTTATATATATATATATAAGTGTACATGTGTATATATATATATATATATATATATATATATATATATATATACACACATGTACACTTATTCGCAAAAGTATTCGCTTGCCTGCCTTCACATGCATATGAACCTAATTAACATCAAATCCTCCATAGAGTTTAATATGATGTTGGCCCCAGCCCTTTGCAGCTATAACTGCTTCAACTCTTCTGGAAAGGCTTTCCACAAGTTTTAGGTTTAGAGTGTGTTTCTGAGAATTTTTGACCATTTTTCCAGAAGTGCTTTTGTGTGGTCAGGTCCAAATGTTGGACGAGAAGGCCTGGCTCGCAGTCGCTGCTCTAATTAATCCCAAAGGTGTTCTATCGGGTTGAGGTCAGGACTGTGTACAGGCTAGTCAAGTTCTTTCACAAAACTCACTCATCCATGGATTTATGAACCTTGCTTGGTGCACTGGTGCGCAGTCATGTTGGGACAGGATGGGCCATCCCCAAGCTGTTCCCACGAAGTTGGAAGCATAAAATTGTCCAAAATGTCTTAGTATGCTGAAGCATTAAGAGTTCCTTTCAGTGGACGTAAGGAACAAGCTCAACTGCTGAAAAATAACCCCACACCAGTTCCAACATGACTGCGCACCAGTGCATAAAGCGAGTTTTGTGTGGAAGAACTTGACCGGCCTGCACCTCAACCCGATAGAACAACTTTGTGATGAATTAGAGTGGAGACTGCGAGACAGGCCTTCTTATCCAACATCAGTGTCTGACCTCACAAATGCACTTCTGGATGAATGGTTAAAAATTCCAATAAACACATTCCTAAACCTGGTGGAAAGCCTTCTCAGAAGAGTTAAAGATGTCATAGCTGCAAAGGGGGCGGGGCCAACATCATATTAAACCCTATGGATTAAGAACTGGATATTAATCAAGAGATTCTATACAAAGATCAGGATACACATTAATATCTACAAATATTTAAAGATAATTCTATTTAAATTTAAACCAAAAAATTATTTAAACACATTAATGTGTGTGCTGATCTTTGTCTAGAATTTCTGTCCAGCATTTAAGGACTTTTACTTAATACACCTCTACTGAAGGGTCATTTACTCACTCATCATCTACACCACTTTATCCTGTATTCAGGGTCGCGGGAGGCCTGGAGCCTGTCCCAGGAGACTTAGGGCACAAGGCGGTGTGCACCTTGAACAGGGTGCCAATCCATCACAGGGCACACACACATACACTCACTCACACACTACGGGCAATTTGGCTACCGTGCATGTCTTTGGACCGTGGGAGGAAACCGGAGTACCCGGAGGAAACCCACCAAGCACAGGCAGAACATGCAAACTTCATGCACACAGAGACGGGAATCGAGCCTGGCTGGGAATCGAACTTGAACTTGGGAGGTGCAGGGCGACAGTGCTAACCACTACACCACCGTGCCACCTTCCACTGAAGGGTATATTATAATTTTTTTTTTTTTTTTTTATAAAAGGCTATTTTGATGGATTGTTGCTGTATTACTTTATGTTCAACTGTTATTCATTCTAGATGAAAAGAAATACAATGTTTAATTACTAATAAATTCTCTACTGAATATCAGACTGAAGGACAGTGCTTTGACACACATGATTCACATGATCACCTCCGGAGGACAAAAAATATGGAGTGCCTCTACAATCTGAATTAAAAATTCACAAAAAGCAATGGGATTTAAAAGAATGTGAGTTATTCTCAAAACATTACATCATTGGCTTATTGGCTGAAATGGAGGCAATTAAATCTACAAATAAGCCATTTGGCAAATCTGTGCTTGTTTGCTTGTCCTGAGGCCCTAACATAATGTTTTGAAAACCTAAATCTAAATTTGGACAGATTAATATAAAATGAATTGTGCTTAGACTATTAAAATTGCAAACATGAAGCAGCGGCGTTCAAGTCAAATCAGGACTTTTGATTGTGCAGAATATAAGAACATAGTTATAAGATTAAAAATGTCCTTTATTTCTCTATATAATCCCTTGCTACACTAATGCACTTATCCCAGAGTATCACTAGTGCTTGGAAAACATCAAGGAAGGAAGTTTTTTTAGTACGCCGGAACCATGCTTCACTTCTTAAAAGCTGGCCTCCCAGGAACTCCTTAGTGGAGCAACTATGTGGAAATGTCATGGAGTAAGGTCAGGACTGTACAGCGGATGTGGGAATAACACAGGCAATTCCTGTAATGTGCTAGTAGTGTTTTTGGCTGATTGTGTGTACGGTTCTCCCAGACAGATTCTTCTTTTCCACAAGTTGGCGACAATTAGTCTTTCACAAACCTACGACCTTCTTTAAATCATGTGCACCATTCAAATATTTTACTATAACTAAGAGTCTCACCACCGTACTGTGCTTCTGTAAATGAACACCCCGTGTATGTGCTACAAAGTTGTATATTAAACTCAGAGTTAGAAAAAGTACTGAGAAACATGAACTTGATAACATTTAATTGTTAACATTTATTTGTGCTTTTATTTACTACAGTGGTAAGTTGTTTTGTTTTCTTAAGTGATAGGAAGCCAGTTCATTAGCGATAATATTAAAACCACTGACATGAAGATGTGAATAAAATCAATTGTCACAGGTATTTACCCGGACTCCACTGTGTATAATGCATCAATAATTCACTAGAGAAGAAATGACATATATCAGATATCATACTTTTTTTTTTCTTTTCTCCCCCAGGTGAACATTGATCGTATTGCATCAACGTCTCATACATAAAAATGATACAAATAGCGATTTATACTTAAGTGAAGGTTTAGGAATATGAACATTATTTAAATAAAACATACTTTAAAGTCGACATATTCTGTCTAAAACATTCTCAAGTGAGTGAAATATTTGCTACATCTAAATGCACTCATATTAAAATGTTTTATTGTGAAAAGAAACTGTTCCTTTTATCTAAAACTGTGTTAAAGCCTTTACGCGGTTTTGCCTGAAACCATAATTCAACCTCTCTAAGTACGCTGTCACGTGCATGACTAACGCTACATAGTTTTTAATTAATCAGTGAAAAAAAATCATATAAATGCATTACCATTAGCTAGAATTTTGACTGGGTACCTACACCATTTAGGATAGCTTATGGAAAAATTTTCTAATCTAAAGTTCCGTTAGCAAAGAAAACAGGCTAGCTTTCTTAAACGTTAAACATAGGCAGGTCATTTGAGCACTTTCGCAAAACATTCCTCAACATGCTCTTTCAAGTTATTTCTACAGAGGCGATATAGATGCCTCGTTTTATACGGGTTTTTGTTTACTCCAGCATACTGAAAGGTTTTACTGAGGTAGGACCAGCAGCACTCATCTTCAAGTTGAACAATACAGTCTAGTGGCTGATCCATATTCAGAAGCGCGCGGGTAACTGCAGCGTTAAGCACATTGTGTAACATATGACAAACTGGTACAACTTTCTTTTTTTTCTTTTTTTTTTTGTCTTTGAACTTGAGTAGATGCTTAAACTTAAATGGGCTTCTATGACTGCCAACATACACCCATAAGCCATAACAGTATGACCACCCACCTTAGTTACAGTTACATGTCTCATTACAATGGCACCTGGATGTGAGTTTGATAAATTAAGTGATTTTTTTTTTTCTTGAAAAATATGTTTAGAAAGCAGAATTAATAAGTGTCTGAATTTAAGTGACTTTGGCACAGGACATTTTGTGAGGGCTAGACTGGGTCAGATCAACTCCAAAACTGCAGGTCTTGTGGAATGTTTATGGTCTGCAGTTTTCAGGACCTACCAAAAGTGATTCAAAAAGGAAAACCGATGAACTGGCAACAGGGTCATTGGTGGTCAAGGCTTACTAATGCACATGGGGAGCAAAGGCTGGCCTGTATAGTCCATTTCAATAGAAGCATAATTAGATCAAATTTATGAAAGGATTAATGCTGATTGTGATAGAAAGATGTGAAAACACAGTGCATCACTGTTTTGCTTGCAGAAGGGGTAACTACTCAATATAAGGTGGGTGGTCTTAATGTTATGGCTAATTGGTGTACTGTATGATCACTGTCTGGCTTGAAAAAGAAGAGGTAGAAGTGATCTTTGAGATGAGATCTGAATCAGTTTTAATGTCTATAGAAAAACAAATAAAATTTAATGCATGGTCATTTTGAACAGATTTGTAAAGTTGAGTTTGCTCCAGAGGTTCTCCCTCCATTATCAGCTGCGTTAGAAGAGAGTTTCTATAAAAGTCTCCAGCACCTTACTCTGCACATTTAACGGTCTCAGTTGCACACATTCTGAATATCCCTAAGACTAATTAATTACAATTTAACATCCCCATTGTTCTGATAGTTACCTGATAATTGTTGTTATTGTTGTTAATATTGATGCATTTTTTTATATTGTTTACCTGCTATGTTATTCTTTCATATTTAATCTATTTATAATGTTTATATATTTTTATACATTCAGATTGATGTTATTCATATTAAGACTATAATCAATCTTTTTATAATTTCTCTGGCATCGATGTATTATTATATATTTTTTTTGCTAACATTCATGCATGCCAATGAAGCCTTTTTGAACTGAACTGATTCTGCTCTTCATTACACATTTAGTGAAGGTAAAGCAGAAGCCTTAGAATAAACCTTGCCTTGGCACGTGTCTGGATCCAGATGAAGCACTCAGGCGCAGGAGCAGGACATTTCTTCCTGTAGGGGACGCTGTTGATCAACACATCTACTACAGCAACACACACACACACACACGCGCGCGCGCGCGCGCACAGGTTACTGCATTTTATTTCAGTGTGTGATTCAGTAATAGACTGTGTTTAATCCTGGAAGGATGATTTATTCAAATTTAAACAAATGTCTTATATACATACATACACACATATAAAGGCATATATAATAATTGCTCAAATTAGAAAACAAAATATTTAAGATAGAAAAAAAAAAGGGTACAAACAAGTGTTAATACTCAGACAGGTATAATGAACAGATCCTGTATAATGAATGAATAAATGAAGTGAGTTCTTAGTGCTGCATCCTTGCAGCATCCATATAGCTCTGTTTCATCTTTGTCTGTAGTGACAACGATTCCAGCCAATCATCGTGCAGCTGGGCTTCTGCGTGCGTCCGTGAGCCAATGTAATGACACGGGGCGTGGCTTTGCAGTGTTAAGCCACGCCCCTGGTAGAGCATAACTCTAAGTTTAGAGGCAGAGATGCCAGTCGCGTGAAGGAGAGAGCTGCCGCGTCTGTCTCACTGCGCTCGCTAAGGCGCGCGCACACAGCCGCACGCGCTACCTCACGCGCTACCGCGCGCGCTGCCCGGACGACAGCACAGGGATTTGCATTCTTTCTTTATTTTTGCTTGTTTTTTTTTATATCCGAATAATAAAGACTATAAGACATCTGGGAGCTAATGCATTCATATGCATGATTGAACTTGACTCTCTCTTTTTCTCTCGTGCTGGGATGAAATATGGGATCTGTGCAAAACAGGTGCTTGGTCTAAATCTCAACCTCTGAATCCCCTTCTGAATGCTACAATCTTATGATGCATGGATTTTCTTTCTTTTTTCTTTCTTTTTTTCTTTCTATAACTAGCACTGGAGGGCTTTAATATCGGAGCTCGTGCGAATCAAGAGGATTTTTTCCCCCCACTCACTATGCACGACCTCAAGAGTCACTAACACACGTATACCAGGGTAAGAAGGCAATGCTTTCTTTTTATTTAATTATTATTATTTTATGCATATGATTTTAATCCCCATTCGCATTGATGTTTTGTTGTTGTGCTTGCTTGTTTTGTTGTTTGTTTGATTGTTGTTTATTTTTTTTAATGCACAATTTGTGCCCTCGCATGTTTACAGGCGTCTGCTGAAAATTCTGCGAAAGGTCCTTGAAAGACGAAGCAGAGATTATTATTTTTTCTTATTCAGAGTCAAAGCCTGTAAACCAGTTATAACAGGATAATGCAATGACTGTGGCTTTATTATTAATAAAGACATTTATGCAATTTCCCGATTAAGAGTCATTAGGAGTGCTCCTTTTTTGCTCTTTTCCTAGAAAGTCTTCATGTCACTGACCGCTCACATTATTTAGTAAATACATACAGTAAAATGCAAAGCATAATGTACATGCACAAAAAAAAAATATTACAGCAAATAAGTTGATGCAGCTGGTTAATTTATCAAACCTGTATTGTAATGTTTATTTTTAGGATCATGCTCGACTGCTGCTTATCGAGAAAGGCACGGTTTCCTTGAACGCATGGCTCTGACCACATTGCGATGAGGATAAGTGTTTGAAATCAAGCAGAGGAAAGACATTCAAAGTGCTGTCATGGATTTAAAGGATTTTTACCTATTGGCAACCTTTGTGGCTTGCCTGTGGCTGGATCCAGCCATCGCCCAAGAGCTAATTTACTCGATCCGTGAGGAGCTGCAAGAGAACGTACTTATTGGAAATATACCAAAGGATTTGAACATCTCCCATATGAATGCTGCCAGCAACAATCTGGTTTACCGTCTGGTGTCGAAAGCCGGGGACAACCCATTACTGAGAGTAATGAGCAACACAGGAGAGATTTTTACCACCTCGAACCGCATCGACCGTGAAAAACTCTGCCCTGGCCCATCGTTCGAGGATACCGAGTGCTCGTTCGAGATTGAAGTGGTGATCCTGCCGAACGACTACTTCAGACTAATCAAAATCAAGATCATCGTGAAGGACACCAACGACAACTCTCCGATGTTTCCTTCTCCGTTGATGAAAATTTCCATTCCTGAAAACACACTCATAAACAGCCGCTTTGCCATTCCCTCTGCGACCGATCCCGACATGGGATCCAACAGTGTCCACAAATACGAACTCGTGGATGTGCAGAAAACTTTTGGCTTGGATATTGTCGAGACGCAGGAAGGAGAAAAGTGGCCACAGCTGATTGTCCAAGAGGATCTGGACCGGGAGCAAAAAGACATGCATGTCTTGAAAATCAAAGTGGAGGATGGTGGAAATCCACAGAAGTCCAGCACTGCCATTCTTCAGGTTTTAGTCACTGATGTCAATGACAATCGTCCGGTTTTTAAAGAAAGCCAAATAGAAGTCCACATACCTGAAAGCTCTCCAGTCGGGACTTCAGTTGTACAGCTCCAGGCTACGGATGCAGATGTTGGGTCCAACGCAGAAATCAAATACATGTTTGGAACTCAAGTTTCTCCAGCCACACGGAGACTCTTTGCACTAAATGCTACGACCGGACTGATAACAGTACAGAGGCCACTCGATAGGGAAGAGACTGCAATTCATAAGCTGTCAGTTTTAGCGAGTGATGGAAGCTCCAGTCCAGCAAGAGCGACTGTAACAATCAATGTGACTGATGTGAATGATAATGCTCCAAATATAGACCTGAGATACATTATCAGTCCTACTAATGGCACCGTAATGCTGTCTGAAAAAGATCCCATTAACACTAAAATAGCTCTTATCACCATCTCTGATAAGGACACCGATGTCAATGGCAAGGTGATCTGTTTTATTGAAAAGGACGTGCCGTTTCACCTCAAAGCTGTCTATGATAACCAGTATTTGTTAGAAACCTCAGCACTGTTGGATTACGAGGGGACCAAGGAGTACATTTTCAAAATCGTGGCTTCTGACTCCGGAAAGCCTAGTTTGAACCAGACCGCTTTGGTTAAAGTGAAGCTGGAGGATGAGAATGACAATCCCCCCATATTTAGTCAGCCTGTTATCGAACTGTCAGTCATGGAAAATAACCAGCGTGACCTTTTCCTAACAACTATTAGTGCCACGGATGAAGACAGTGGGAGAAATGCAGAAATCGTCTACCAGCTTGGACCCAATGCCTCCTTCTTCGATCTGGACCGCAAAACAGGGGTGCTGACCGCCTCGAGGGTGTTTGACAGAGAAGATCAAGATAGGTTTCTCTTCACCGTCACAGCAAGAGACAATGGCACCCGGGCTTTGCAGAGCCAGGCAGCTGTGATAGTTACAATTTTAGATGAAAATGACAACAGCCCCAAGTTCACGCACAATCACTTTCAATTCTTTGTGTCTGAGAACCTGCCTAAGTATAGTACAGTAGGAGTGATTACAGTCACAGATGCAGATGCAGGTGAAAACGCAGACGTGTCCCTCTCCATACTCAATGATAACGAGAACTTTATTCTTGACCCCTTCTCCGGAGTTATAAAATCGAACGTTTCCTTCGACAGAGAGCAACAAAGTTCTTACACCTTCGACGTAAGGGCTGTCGATGGTGGTCGTCCTCCATGTTCGTCAGTTGCCAAAGTCACCATCAATGTCATCGATGTCAACGACAACCCACCCGTTGTCATCTTTCCTCCATCAAATACTTCTTTTAAACTTGTGCCACTTTCTGCTATTCCGGGATCTGTAGTTGCTGAGGTTTTTGCTGTGGATGGAGATACAGGAATGAATGCCGAATTAAAATACACTATCATTAGTGGTAATGGCAGAGGACTTTTCAGGATTGATCCTGTTACGGGAAACATTACATTAGAGGAGAAACCCACGATTGCGGATATTGGCCTCCATCGTCTGGTGGTCAACATTAGTGACCTTGGCTATCCAAAGTCCCTGCACACTCTAGTTCTTGTTTTCCTTTACATCAATGACACGGTCGGAAATTCATCTTTTATCAATGACCTTATCCGGCGCACTATGGAGACGCCTTTGGATAGGAATATCGGTGACAGCAGCGAAACATATCAGAACGTCGACAACCTTAAAACTATCATTGCCATCGTCACAGGTGCTATGGTGGTAATCGTAGTGATATTCATTACCGTCCTGGTTCGTTGCCGCCATGTTTCCCAGTTTAAAGCAGCTCAAAGGAAGAAACAAGGTGCTGAGTGGATGTCGCCCAACCAGGAGAACAAACAGAACAAAAAGAAAAAGCGCAAGAAAAGGAAGTCACCTAAAAGCTCCCTGCTTAACTTCGTTAGCATCGAGGAGAACAAACCTGATGATCCAGCTCACGAACCCATCAATGGCACCATCAGCATCCCAGCTGAACTCGAGGAGCCAGGGATCGGACGCTTTGACTGGAACACAACGCCAACTACCACCTTCAAGCCCAATAGCCCTGACTTAGCAAGGCACTACAAGTCAGCCTCACCCCAATCGGCTTTCCACGTCAAGGCCGACACTCCAGTTTCGGGGAAAAAGCATCACGTTGTTCAGGAGCTGCCCCTCGACAACACTTTCGTCGGGGGATGCGACACTCTTTCCAAACGCTCGTCGACTAGCTCAGATCACTTCAGTGCCTCGGAGTGCAGCTCCCAAGGAGGCTTCAAGACAAAAGGAGGGACCTTACACAACAGACAGGTAAAAGAACACTTTTACTGGTCTATAAGTAGTCCATATAGTCGCCCTGTTCAATACTGAAGTGCCAGTTCTAGCCCAGTTGCTACTAGCCCAACTCATCTGATATGCATGCATCCTCTACAAATAGGATTAAATGAAAAATCCAGAAGTCTCACCAATAGGTGTACACATCTACTTTGTACCAAAAAGCAACATGCAATGTGTGTGATTCGATTCAGAAAGTGTTCTTTTGCATTTTGTCTGACTTTCCTCACATGTTTGTGTTTTGTTTTAGTTTGCTTTATTTTTATTCTTTTTTTAAATATTTTTTTATTTATATATGTCTAATTAAAGGCAATGATAATTCGTTAGTTGCTGTGAGTTGAAGGAAACTTGGATATCTGTGTGGAATGCGAACAGTACACTGCTCTCGGAATTTGTAAAAGAAACATTTTTTTCTAGCCTGTCTACTCCGATGTCATTTTACCACCTAAAACATACATTTTTAATACAAAAGACGCCTTGAATTATCCAGTATCAATAGGTATTTAGTAGTTTACTAAATTTAAGTATATCTTTGCAAGTACCATCAAAAGATAACCTGTTGCAGTAATGTTTTCCTTTATTTTTATTTTTTTTGTAACTGTACCCTTGTGACCTTTACTTGTGACCTTTTATTGTAATTACTAGCACTCCTACTTACTCACATTGCACGACCCCCCATGAATAATTAGCAAACTGTTGCACACACCCAGGAAGCTATGCAAAGCTTCATGAATATTCACATAAACTAACCTAAGCCATTAAGGTAGAACCGTATCTGGTCCAAAGTGGATTAGTGGTTAATAAGTCTCAAAGAACACATCTAATCCCGTTTCTTTGAAGCCTCATTAGAACGGGATGCTTGTTATGTAGCACAAATAATCTCATGTTATGGAAGGAGATTGACAGGAAGCTTGGGTGAAGGGGAGGAAAGAATGGAGGGATGATGCGAAGGAAAGGAGGAGGGATATTTTTACCTTTAGGTGGCACTGTTGCTTCATAAGACATGGATTGGCTTTGGGCCAACGTGCGGTGTGTGTGTCTGTGTGTGTGTGTATGTGTGTGTGTGTGTGTGTGCCAAAGGAGATGGAAGAGAGGGGCTGAACCCCCCACTTCCAGTTCTTTCTCTCTCTTTATCTCTCTCTTTCTCTCTCTATCTTGTTAGGTCTCTTGGCCATGTGTGTGTGTGTGTGTGTGTGTGTGTGTTAGTGTATTCAACTCAGTATGCAGCTCATGGCTAATGAAGGTCTGAATGCATGGCAGATTGATAATGGCATTCGCAGATGTAAGTGATAAGGCTTGACTACTCAAAAGCATACACACACATAGACAGACAGACAGACACACACACACACACACAAACAAATGAACTGCCGTTGAACAGAGAATCAGAATACTTTCTTTAAGTGTGTTATATGCAAAACGAAATGCTCCTGTTATTCTTTTTTATTCTTTTTTTTACATGAAATCATCTCTGACACTCAGAGTGTGTATGTCGACAGTACTGTCTGTGCGTACTGTATGTATGAACGTGTGTGTATATATTGCACTCTGGTGTGTATTCCACAGATGTGCATGTTAGAGCCCTAGATAGCCAACCGTGCGCTCCGAAGCGCCTGCTCCAGCAAAGCATCCTCCCCTGAAGGAATTTTTTCCCCAGAGACACACACAGCATTCACACTCCTTACCCAGTTTAGTGTAAGATACCTGAGACAATGGCTACCTGCATTTTTCTGTATAGGACTAACACAAACATGGCATGTCTGGTACCATGGTAACATTCGTCTGTATGACGAGACAGCAACTTTCAATCAATCCATAGTGCTGCGTTAATATTCGCTTTGTTGTTCATCGCTATTTAAGGCATTCCTGTACCTTGTGTATGACGGAGCACACAGTCTGACCCGTTTTTTGTCTAGCTTACTGAAAGGACCGTTACAAGTGTACTTGTAAGACGAACGTCATTGATGTTTATTTCCACGAGCTCCTTCAGACGTCGTGTGTAAAAATAGAGCCGTTGCCATTATAGCCAACGAGCCGGAAGCAGAAGTGCCATTTCGGTTTTAATGCGGTTTTTATGCAAGCAGCCACTGGCTATTATTATTATTATTATTATTATTATTATTATTATT
>JAOVVA010000017.1:3276156-3286602 GCA_028565275.1 Leiocassis micropogon
TATCTATCTATCTATCTATCTATCTATCTGTCTGTCTGTCTGTCTGTCTGTCTGTCTGTCTGTCTGTCTGTCTGTCCTTCTACTTATCTGTTATTCTATCTCTATCTATCTCTATGTATGTTTATCACACTATCTTAAGAGCTGTGTGCTAAAACTAACAATCCAATGGCTGAATACCAGAAACTTGACAACTTTGGACCAGGACTAAGAAACTAGGGACTGGACACAGGAAAACTAATAACCTCGAACTTGTGAATTTTGAAATAAAAGAAATCAACTAGGAATTAAAATTAGGGACTGGAGGTGAATATTAATCTAGAGGGACTAACCAGTGGAATAGAGGAGGAAATAAAATGAGGTGGAAAGTAAGGAGATCAGCAAATAGGCAAACTAAACAAAGATGCAACCAGAATAAAAAACTAGTGCTGTAATTGATAATATTAAAAGGTTAATTGATTTCTTGGTAGTTTCTTAGCTTAATATGCTGTAAAATAAAAAAAAATAAAAAAAGAAAGAAAATATAAGGGTTATCCTGTAAATGAGTAAGTTTTAAAAACTTCTAAGAAAATGCTGGTTACTAAGGCAGCCTGGTCCAGAATGAACTCATTCAACATAGTGAAATGTCTGTGATAGTTTTAGAGTGCAGGTGCATACTGAATCTGAAGATATCTCATAAAAACAAAACATGCATTATATGTAGATTTCCATGTACAGTATATATTGATACTGTACTACCATGGTGTTTATGCATCTACAGTATCTAAGTCATATAAAAACAACTGTATAAAGGTATGAGTATAGTATGTCTTGTGTGTGTTTAAACTTCTTACTTGTGAGATTATATTATAAACCACCCCAAAAAGGACATTTAAACATACAACAAAGGATACATTTTAACTCGTATGTAAGCATTTGCTATGCCACAAACAAACCACTTAAGGCTTCACTAGATCATTGTGAATAAACTGGATAATTAAAGTCATAGACACACACAATGCAGAATGCTGGCAGAGGCAATCACTATTGTCTGCCAAAGAAACAAATGCTTTATAGAAACTCGATGCTGAATGACATTATAAGGAGTCTTTGTGTGTGAGCAGGGAAGATAGAACGAGAGAGCGAGCGAGAGAATGAGTCATTATAAACTCACGGGTTTGATCGATTTGAGACACAACGGCTCTTTCTCAGCAGACTTCGACTGTGCGATCAGCGCTTTTCCGAGGCTGTCGGGCCGAGTTTGAATTTAATATCCCTCACCACTTTGTCACGGCGGGCAAATCTGAGACCGTAAAAGAGTCGTAAAAATGACAGCTCCAGCCTCCAGTTAATGTTCAATCTCTCTTTATTGCTCTGCACTTACAGTTTTAAGTCTTGCGTGGAAGAGGAAGTGTTCTAGAGTAGGCGGCAAAAACGAGTCCACTCGATTGCAGCCATCACGCTTTTTGATTTCCTGATGCCAATAGGACTGATTTACTTCCTCTCGGGATATGGATGGAGATAACAGGAACCTGCGCGACTTGATTGTAATGACACTCTCAGCACTAGCCTCTGATACACTCCTCTCCTCATCTCTCTCTCTCTCTCTCTCTCTCTCTCTCTCTTGCTCTCTGATTGTCTGGGTCAGTGTTTACTGGACTGTTTCTTTCTCACACTCCCGAGTTATAGAAGTGGCGACATAAACCCGAGTCAGGTCCGAATGTCTGAGGGCGCTACGGAGACCTGCTTTTATTTCATCATTTTGATTGGAGAATCTGTGATTCGGCGCTGAGTGAGGCAGACCCATCGCTCCGGAAAGGAGAGGGGGGATGGATTCTAGTTGAACAGAATCAAAAGTCATGATTGTAAATATTCCGTGCACCCCATTCAAACGATCATCCTTGGATATGGTTTAAAATGGTGTTGATTAATTTCTTTTAAGGTGATAATGAATTAAAAGTGAGCACTCAGTCGTTTCAGTGTGTAAAAATCGGCATTGGTAACACATGTTAATGCCAGCATGGAAAGCACGGTCAGATTAACATTGGCGCATCATCTGAAGATCAGATTGGCAGTGTGTCTCATCGCGCTCCACCACCTTTCCTCCTCCTCCATGTTTTAAACAACAAATGGTGGATGTCTGTTTGGATAAATTGGATCACATGTTGTGCCAATCAATACTGAAATATGTCATTTTGCATTTGTTCACTGGCGAGAAAAAAATCTGACTTACAGTTGAGTCAAGCGCCTGATGGTTATGGTTTTTAGTGCCAGCTTGGCACGAACCTTATTAGACACTCAACCTTAAAAAAAGCACAAACCTAAGTGATCTCTAACCACATAGCTACAGTACAGCTGATCTATAGCCATAGTGTAGAGGGTCCGGGGGTCCAGGGTCTGGGCTTCGATTCCCGCCTCAGGTCTGTCTGTATGGAGTTTGCATGTTCTCCCTGTGCTTGGTGGGTTTTCTCCAGGTACTCCGGTTTCACAGTCCAAAAACATTCAGATCAAGCTAATTGGTAGTCCCAAAATTGTCCATAGTGTATGTACCTGTTTGTCTGTGCCTTGCGATCGATTGTCACCCTATCCAAGGTCCTCGCAACCCTGTATACAAGATAAAGTGGTATAGATAATGACAACGACAGTAAAAAGATCCTTAGCTAGAACCTTTATTGTTGTACAGTTTTCAGTCACATAAGACAGTACAAGTTGTTCATCGAGTTGGGAAACATCCTGTGTTAATTGTTGTAACTGAACGGTAAGCTTTGTTGTTGAATACAAAAGACCATAAAGCATTCCGTACTAAAAATGCTGTCCTTACAAAGGTGCCTATTGTCAGCGAGTGATGAACGATGTGTGTGTTGTCGGGCCGTTGGATGTATGGACCATAGATGAGTATCGATCCAGACGCTTTCCGCCAGAAAAGTCGGCGAGGTGATAAATCTAGCCGCGAATAAGCCGTCATAGAGCTGCTGCGCTGGGGAATGTTTAACTCAAACATGAAATATGGTGCATCCGTGATTTTATTGTTGAGGGTCTACAACAGCGTTTTAACCCTACTCTCGCACTCCCTACTTAGACACGTTCATCGCCCCAGGCCTATGAGGTCTCAATATATTTTACAGCAATGAAAGAGCTACATCTATTTTAGGACCCCAAATCTATTTTTCGCCCTCCTTCAAAGCTGGAATCCTCCTGATGGCAGGTGGGAGTAGAGAAACAACACGGAGGGAGTGTGACGCCTCAAACACTTCTGCCTCGCATTTACAAACGCCAGGCATTTCTAATGAACCCTTTTATTCCCTCTCATTACTCTCAGCTTTAAATAACTTGAACATCAGCTCAGAAATAGACAGCATTTCAAACACAGTTCAAGACTTATCTGTTCTAGAAACGACCTTATTGCAAATGAAATCATAAGGCGGATTATAAGTACTGTCTAACATTTTCTTTTTCAATTCGGATGATTAAGTTCCCATAGAAGCAGCTCTGATTGTGGTTAAGACTTTTTTTTTTATTAATATTATTAATGTGCTCATTGTAATACCTCTATACATTAACCTGGATGATGTATGCTTTGCATAAGAGGATTTAAAAAATGTGGATATCTATCAGGAGACGTTCAATTAGCATTTCTGGAATGAATCTCCCGTGTCAGTGCTTTATAACTATCTTTATAATGACTTTAAGTTTTCATAACTTTTTTTTGTTTTTTTCATATTCTTCATAATTTCAAGAAAGGAAAAACACTATATATAGTATATGATCACTATAACAAGCGTGGTAATGTGTCTTAAGGATGTTCCATAACATTAATTGCAGCTATAAATGAATAAAGGAAGTATTTTATATAATATGTTTTTTTTTTCAGTATAAAAGCAGTTGTTTTCATAAACTTTAATAAAATCGCTGGCATTGCTTTTGTAAAAAGTTCGGGCTGTGCAGTTATTGAAAAAATATTAACTTCTGCTTTGCGTCAGCGCACATCACACCACCGTTTCATTGATTATTTTCCAATTAAAAGCACGCCCCAAGTGGTTTATTCCTTCCTGACTCATTAGTGTAACAGTGGAAGTCAGTATTCTAAAAAGTACTGACAATGCCCATGATAATCTCAGTGAAGTGAGCCATAGTGTAATTTATCACGAGATCAATTTCTCCAGTGTAGGGAATATGGGGCGTAGTGGTATTCGCAGCACAACGCAGGGAACTTAAATACTGCAAACTTGCATGATGGCATTCACACACACACACACACAATTTTATTTCCCCTCATAATGACTTGGACACCATTTCTGCATAATAGTTATGATTAAACGTTTGCTAATGTTCATTAGAGCAACTGAGCCAGGCTCATAAAGTGCCATGTTCTGGGAAATTATGTTTAGCATTGTTTCACACTTAAAATGATGTTGTAATGAAACAGAGCGTTAACACTATTTTTATATTTTGTGGTCCGATGCTGCCACATGACTTTTCTCTGGTCACTGTTGGTAGGCGTTCCATGCAACACAGCAACAGCTAGCATTTTCATAAACTTTAGCTTAATGGGCATGTAGGCTTTAGTTGTATAACTTTACCGTCCTAGCGAGACGCAGGATTCTTAACATCAGCAGTGTACATGTTCGTAACTTTACCGAAAAACAGAATTTGGAGCGATAGTTTTTGGAGCGATAGTTACACATTGGTTTCACGTCCTGTGTTAAACTTTGTGTCGTTTTTGAGAGCCAAAAGTTCACACTCTCATCTCAGTTTAAAATCTCAATGCTACAATCAGTTCTATGACTGACAGCTCCCGTAGCCTATCAACCACCCGCCTTTCAAATGTCAGTCTTTGCCAGTGCCATACAAGGCGCTCCTGGAAGGGTTAAAGAAAAACAGATGTTCTTTTCCAGGCACCTCATGACTGTTTCTCACTCTGCGTCTCGCCGGGGAAAATAATCACCCGGGGATGAATGTCGCTCAGGCTGTGACGTCTTATCGCGGCTCAATTATCCGCAGAGGTGTAAAACATTCACCCGCCTTATTTAGCTGATGCGATTCTGTCCCTGACGGAACGCTGAATGAAGGAAGGAGGGGAAAAAATTGCTTTCTCTCTATCTCGTTCCGAACTCAGATACCGAGACCTGCTTCTGCTTCAAACAGCATCTCAGGGAGATATCCTCGCCTGATAAAGTAAATGTGCACCAGAATTGATTTCCCCTTGCAATTCATGTGTTTATTTTTAATTAGTTGTTTATCCAGCTGTTTTATGTGAATTTGTATTGATGATGTAGCAAGCTTGTGGCTCAGTCTCCCTATTTCTGTATGGAGCACTGCACACCCCTTATTCTATTGACTAGCCATTTTGTACTAGTACTGTAGTAGAAAGGCGTATGTGTACAATAGTAGTAGTGACTATATTGTAGTTTCTTAGTTACCTTGATTTTCTTTTAGCACATCATGGTACATTACATTTCACTTAATTTTAATATAAACACACTACTCACAGTAAAAATAGAATTTTTTTTACTAGAAGCACAGTGTCCTTGGGATGTGCCATAGAGGGCAAGGATAGAGAAGCATCTGTTACAGTAGTTATGTAGCCTATATAGTGAATAAAATGTCATTTGGGATGTGCCAAAAATGGACTCATGATGGAGAGGCATATGTGACAGGGTCATGAGGCTTATATAAGGAAGAACGCAAGGATTCATGTTCAGTAGTGGAATATTGATGGTAGGAAAAATTAAGGGTGTGTATGCAGCTGGTATAGTGACTAGGGTGTGTGTCTGGGACACTCCCACAATGGAGCATGGGGGCTGAGGAATTGGTGATGTTGAAGGACATGCCAAAAAGTGAACCATGGGTGTCGAGACATTGGTGATGTTAGTTGAGGGACATGTCCAAGGAAGAAAATGGAACATAGATTTTGAGGCTTTAAGGCATTGAGAGGTACATCCACAGCAGACTATGGGTATTGAGAAATTGGTAATGTTGAAGGAACACATTCAAAGTGGATCTTGGGTGTTGATGCATTGGTTATTTTGAAGGACATGTCCAAACTGGACCTCAGGTGTTAAGGTGGTGGTGATGTTGAGGGACACATGTACAGTGGACGATGAGTGTTGAGGCATTGGTGATTTTGAGGAACATGTCCAAAGTGCACCATGGGTGTTGTGGCATTGATGATTTTGAGGGACAAAGTGAACCATGCGTGTTGAGGCATTGATGATTTAGAGGGACATGTCCAAGGTGAACCATGGGGGTCGAGGCATTTGTGATGTTGAGGGACACATCCAAAGTGGAACATGGTTTTTAAGGCATTGGCAATGTTGAAGGATATGTCTAAAGTAGAACATGGGTGTTCAGGCATTGATGATGCTGAGGGACACATCTAAAGTAGCCCATAGTTGTTGAGGCATTAGTGATGTTAAGGGACATTTCTAGAATGGATCATGATTGTTGATGTTAAGCTATTGTTGATGTTGAAGGAACGTTTTAACCACTCTTTTTTTTTGACAGCCATTTTGACCTTGGTTAAAGTGTTAAAGCACTGGTGATGTTGAGACATGTCTAAAGTTGATTGTGGTTGAAGCATTGGTGATTTTAAAGGACGTGTCCACAGTGGCCCATGGGTGATGTTGAGGGACGTGTACAAAGTCGACAGTGTTTGTTAAGGCATATGTGATGCTATGGGATATGTCGAAAGTGGACCATATATGTTGAGGAATTGGTAATGTTGATTTATGTGCACTATATATGGAATAGAGTGTGTGTTTGGGACACCTCCACAGTGGGCTGAGGATAGTGATACATTTGGAATGTTGCCTATACTGGGGATATGATATGTATTTTGGGACATGTCCAGATTGAAAGACCTAAGTTGAGGTCTGGTTAAGGACATGTTCACCATGGACCATGGCTGTTTAAGCATTTAGGATATGGATGTTGATTATATAAGCTATAATGAAAAGTCATTTGTGACAGTGATTACAGAAGTGATTAGGGTATGTTTTTTTGTTGACTAATGATGCTGAAATATTTATAAAAAATTTTATGTAATATTTATAATGAGTATGATGTGTGGTTCATGACACATCTGTAGGGAACTGATCTTCAGTGTTGAAGCACACTACGTAGGGAGCTTTTTTGCTGGTAGGTTTGGTGGCTTAGGAATCGGGTTTTGAGGCGTGAAGGAGGTGTGGCAAAAAGACGTAACAGCCTTTTGTGCCGAGCGAATAAAATGAATGTCCTCTATTCATCCGCTATACTATACTCGGCTGAGGTCACACACATGACCTTGAGCAGTGTTTGGAGTCGCGTAAACAACAATGGAGCTGTTCTTCTACTGATTCCTTCAAGCCAACTTTGTCTCAATGGAGATGACCTTTTCCCGGATGCTCATCTTGAATGAGACGTAGTAGAAATGCAAAAATAGTCCATCACGTCAAGGTCACATGATCGATATTAGATGAGCAAATTGAGGTTTACACTTCGTTTGTAACTGGGTTGTGAAAAGATGTTACTCATGTTTCTGTGTGCAAGGTTTGTGTGTGTGTGCATGTGTGTGTCTGTAAGAGATGGTGGGTGGATCGAGTGTGAAAGCTTTAAATCAACAGAATACAGTGTCCTCTTTTACTGTACGCAGGGGTTAAACACAGTCGTTCATCTGGAAGATTATCATATTTTTTATTGTTAATTGTGCAATTAGACACAACAATAACATAATAATAATAATAATAATAATAATAATAATAATAATAATAATAATCTTATCAGTTATGAATATCAGTAAAGATTTTATATTGCATAAAAAACAAATATAGCCATAATAAAAGATTAGACTGTGATGTACGAGAAATTTAGACAATGCTGTAGCAGGTTTGATTATAAACCAGAAATTATTTAAGTTAATATCAGATTAGAACATGAATATTTTAAAGGCTGTGAAATCAAAACAGTCATTGGATCAGATAAAGAAAGATAATGTCTTTTTTATATAAAGATTTGATTCAATCAAAAGCTAAAGATAATCTGATCTGGTTTTAATTTGAAATGAATTCAGACCAGATTATTATTTATATATATAAAAACAAAACAAAACAGATAATCAGATCATGATGGATGGACATCAGATTACTATTTAAATTACGCTTTTGATCAAGATCAGATTATTAATTATCTAAATACAGGTTGGCTTAAAGTCTGATAAGGATTTGTGTGATCAGGGTTTTATTTAGATGGAGGGTGCACAGAGATTTGGATAATAAATTATGAATTTGTTGATCAAAGCAAATTTTTTGATATACAGTATGTACAATCAGAACCATTATAATTCTGTATAAATACATTTAATTGGAAAAAAGGGTTCTAAAACTATAAAGAATTGTATTTGGAAGTATATAATTACGCAGGTAAAAGCAGGCATTTGAATAAATTACTTATTAATAATAATAATAATAATAATAATAATAATAATAATAATAATAATAATTGAATAAAAAATGGTGTCTATATTCCACTGCCATATGGTTTGTACTTAATTACATGCTGATAGATGAGCTAGGTATAAAATGTTTTGGATCATGTCAACTCAGTAGGATTGTACACTTCTCCCGAACCCTGGCACGCTTCGCACCTCAACCGCAGACTCGTGCATCTCGTTTTCACCGTGCAAATATTACTGAATGTGTCGACTGTAATTGATACGGTGCTTTGATAAACATGCCAAGAAATCTCAGCGCCGTTCCAGGCAGCATCGCTGTAGTGGCTCATGTTCAGAGCAGAGGAATATATCCTCTTATAAATTTTGATTACCGCAACATCCAAGGAGATTATTGGTGTTATTTATACGATGCTGGTGACATTTGAAGAGATTATTCGGTGTTGAAACTAAGGAAAGGGCATTTGTGGCGACAGTGAGGAGTTTGGCAACAGATACGGGGGAGGATTTGTAGATTTGGCATACAGCACGCGCACACTCTACAGATCTACAGCATCTGGCCAAGTGATGGATCATCAGCACATAATCTTCTGTAAAGCATCTTAAAATTACTCGAGTGTTTTCTTTTTTTTTTCAACAAAAGAAAGTTTTTTTTTTATTAATTAATTTATTTACTTGTTACACACTAATCCAACGTTATGTTTCTCCATCACTCGTTACTTATATCAGTACACTGAGTTCTGATTGGAAGTTCTACTGAGCGTGTGCTCTGATTGGTTGAAAATGCTAGTGTATCATGATTGACTAAGAGCATTGAAGGTCGTTCTGATTGGTTGAGTTTTCCAGTTGGCTGAGAGCACTACAGTATCTTCTGATTGGCCCGAGAGCATTGAACTGTGTTCTGATTGGCTAAGAACACAACACTGTTTTCTGATTGGCTGAGAGGATTACAGTGTGTTCTGATTGGCTGTGAGGTCTCCATTGTGTTCTGATGGTCTGATAATGCTAAATTGTGTTTCATTGGCTGAGAGCACTGGAGTGTTTTCTGATTGGCTGAGAATGCTAAAGTGTGTTCTTATTGGCTGTAAGCACACCATTGTTTTCTGATTGGCTGAGACCACTAGAGGTTGTTCTGATTGGCTGAGAGCACTGTAGCCTTTCTGATTGGCTGAGACCACTACAGTGAATTCTGATTCGCTGAGAGTGCTACATTGTGTTCTGATAGTCTGATAATGTTAAATTGTATTCTTATTGGCTGAGAGCACAAAATGGTTTTCTGATTGGCTGAGACCACTGCAGTTTGTTCTGATTGGCTGAGAGCAATGTAATGTGCTCTGATTGGCTGAGAGCTTTACAATGTGTATGGATTGACTGAGACGGTTGCATTGTGTTCTGATTGGCTGAAAGTATCAAAGTGTTTTCTGATTGGCGAAGAGCACTAAGTTGTGCTCTGATTGGCTGAGAGAAATACAGTGTGTTTTAATTGGCTGAGAGCGCTCCAATGTGTTGACCATACAGCTCCTGAAAACTGAAATCCACAAATCCACAATTCCAGGAAATTAGAATATTTCATGCAATCAAAACAAGGATTGTACATAGAACATATCGGACCTCTGAAAAGTATAAGTATGCAATGCGGCATGGCATGGAAGCTATCAGCCTGTGGCACTGCTGAGGTGTTATGGAACCCCAGGATGCTTCAATAGCAGCCTTCAGCTCTTCTGCATTGTTCGGTCTCATGTCTTATCTTTCACTTGGCAATGCCCTATAGATTCTCTATGGGGTTCAGGTCGGGCGAGTTTGGTGGCCAATCAAGCACAGTAATCCCACGTGCATTGAACCAGGTTTTGGTGCTTTTGGCAGTTTGGGCAGGTGCCAAGTTCGCTGGAAAATGAAGTCGGCATCCCCATAAAGCTCATCTGCGGAAGGAAGCATGAAGTGCTCCAAAATCTCCTGGTAGACGGCTGGGTTGACCCTGGACTTAATGAAGCACAGTGGACCAACACCAGCAGATGACATGGCTCCCCAAATCAACACAGACTGTG
>JAOVVA010000017.1:3286702-3297552 GCA_028565275.1 Leiocassis micropogon
CTGAGAGAGCTCGGCCAATCAGCTCTCTCTGTGCCTCCGGCTGTGAGAGGAAAACAGCATCACCCGGGGTTCGAACGTCAGTCCCCAATTTAGCAATGAGGAGGTCTCCCATTTCACTCAGATCTCATCTCACCACTTGGAATAAGGGTGTCTTTTAAATGGCATAAATGTAAATGTTAAACAAACCAAACAGGATCCAAAAGTATATGTAGAAATTAAGTCATGTCAACTGGACTTCTTTCTTGTTAGGTTTCGATACTCATCCAAGTAGCTTCTTCAAGGTTCAAGGGTAACTTTATTATCCCCAGAGGGGCAATTTTCAGTCTGATGGAAGTTGATAGGTTTCTCCAGGATTAAGTATCCTCCCCTGCCTGAAAAGGCTTTTAGGTGAACTATGGATTAGGTCTGAGTAGAAGAGAGAGAGAGTCATTGGAGAGTAAGGGAAGGAGAAAGAACCAGCAATAGTGAGGGATTAGGCAGGACGGTTAAGATGTAACAAGCAGCCAGAGTGGAGAGGAAGTCCTTAGGCGTGGCTTATCTGGTGGACCTCTGAAGAGGTCTTGATCTTCCTGGGGATGGATAAAGGGTAGCATGAAAAATAGGAGACAGGTATAGCTTCCAGATAATCTCAAGCGGATTGAAAATATCAATTTCGCTCAGATTCAGACAGAGCTTCCAGACCAACAGATGCAAAACTGCTCTCAAAGCAATGTGCAAAGTTCTTATTCAAAACCATAACGGTTCAAGCCGAAGTTAGCATCAATTCAATTCTCTTCTTTCTAATGAATTTATGCAGTGACTGTGAAATCAATTCGCTGTCATATGTCTAGATTTGTGCGATTTTTTTAATCCATGAGGTGCAGGTTTATATACGGTATTATAACTTTAACAATACAGTTAAGATGGATGGTTTCAGTAAAATGCTGTAAAATGATAGGAAGACACACAGGAAGGAATGGATTGTAAAATGTAGCAGGATTGAAATAAATGCTCTTTGTGAAATCCTTTTTTTTTTTTTTTTTGCTTGAGTCTTCAAAAGTTCAGAGACGCGGAGTCATTTCAGTCGATAAATGTATCGTAACTTAATTAGTATTTGATACCTGATGGAGCGTTAACAGCTCTAAATAGTGCACTTAGACGCTTGGAGCCGAGAGTTTGTCTGGGTTTCGAGCTCAGACATTGTGACTTTCTGATATTTCCATGCAAAACAAACCATCTCTTTATTAATAACACTTGTAAATAAGGCATCAGGCGGTCAGATGATTTTGTTGGAAAGCCGCATGATTGCGGTCTTTTGTTCTTCATGTAAGCGTCCTTGAAACCCTGTAAAGTGCGTGATCATGAGAAGCAGAAACACACTCACATGCACTCGGGGTTCCTTTGCTTTTTCTCTCGCTGGTGTATTCGAGCGGCCTGGCGTCTGTCTCTGTTTATCGGTTTTGTTTTCAGCACATTGCTTTTCGCTGCTACTGCTATGCTAACAGGCCGGGCGCCAGATAGAGTATTAATTAATGCCACGATACTGTGTATAGCTCAGTGGAAATGACATTTTTGTGTTAGCACTGAGTGCAGGGGTTTGTTAGTGACTTTCTCTATGTTCTTGTTTTTGTTATTTATTATTTCTTTCACATGTAGCGCTTCGCAAATTTGCCATTGCCCTTTAAACAGAGGATGTATTGCTTTTCCGGTGCTTGTTGGAATTGGAGATGGTTGTGTGTGTGTGTATGTGTGTGGCCGAAAAATAATGCATCACTTTTTTCAACTTTTGCCATGTTGTTGCTCTAAGGCGGTGATTAAAAGATAAATACATTAGTATTAATTATTCAAATTATGCAACCGATTCACTTCTAATATATTTACATCTGATTTGCCCCTGTTACCATGGCAACCCTTTACAAATGCGCACTTTCATTGGCTCCTCGGCTCCTAATGTTTTCGCCGCTGTCGTTGGTTTCACTTCAAAACTTCAGGCCGCATTCAGCGCTGGAGATAAAAATTTAAATAAATAAAATAACCCAAACACATATTTATTAAAGGGATTTGTTGAGTGTCTATGGCATGTCACGATTACACGTAATTACAAGTTTCTAGCTTGTTTACCTTTTATTTATTCATGAGTTTAATGATATGTGTGGAGGTCTGGGAAGACTTTCATACAGTAATATTTTTGTTCTTTTTTTCCCATATCGAGAGATAAACATTCTGGTTATTCACCAAAGTGCAAACGAAAACCAAATCGCTTTGATTATAAGATTTGATTAAAGATTTGTAAAAGAGCATGTGAGTGTTACACAAAGGCTTGTAGTTATCCAGCAATGTTTATCCAACCTATCCAACCACAGTGTTCAATTAACTACCTTCTTACTTAAAGCGTTCAGTGCAGGTGTACAGTCGGGGAAAAATATATATGTAAATAAAAAAACTAAATGTAATGCTGTTCTGGCGACTATATGAGATGCATTCAAGTTGCATTCGGTCACAGGTTTGTACAAATTTGATTGTTCAGTATGCAGGTACAGTATGAGAATAAAAACACGCTTTATTTTTCTATATAATCCCCTGCTACATTAATCCACTTATCCCAGTGTTTCACTAGTGCTTGAATACCATCAAGGTAGAACTTTTTCTCAGTACGTCAGAGCCATGATCATGTCTGAAATGCTGACCTCCCAGGAACTCCTTTAACTCCTTCCAAACATGTGGAAATGGCTTGGAGTGAGGTCAGGACCGTACAGGGGATGTGTCAATAACTTCCAGCCGAGTTCCTGTAATGTGCACACAGACAGATGCGTCTCTACCGCAAACTCTGTTATATGTCAAGTTTTCAAGGATCAAGCGTTCCACTTACTGAATGTTCATTAGAACGACTGCAGTGGGCTCTGAGTCACCTCAAATGTTTTACTGTGGATCATTATCACGCCTTCATTCATCAAAAAGGTCCTGAAATTTCAGAAAAGTCCCGGCTTCGCATATTTATAGTGTCTTAAAGTTGAGGTGCAAAACTATGTACTAGGCAGAAAAACTTTCGGATGAACCTTGATTATTCATCTTTTTTGGCTGTTTGCCACATCAACATCCAAACAATCATATATGTACTGTACTGTATATATATTTATTTATATATATTTTTTCTACTACTCACACTTTTGCCAAAAAACCATCAATCATTCTAATCATGAGCTGTGGGATTTCTCTAAAGCTCGCTCAACATGCTTACATTTTTTTAAAGACTAATGTATGTAGTCATTCAAGTGCAGTATTATTTTTTCTTTATTCCTGAAGAACATACCCAGCTAGAATTTTTAGTTGTCAAAATGTTGTATTAATGTTAATTTGGCAACATTATGGACATTGGGACAATGTTGGTATTAGGTTGTTTTGAAATGTTGATGAAATGGCGTCAAAACAACGTTGACCGCATGATGCCCAGATAACTCTGATGGAATACTCCAATGGAAGACAACATGACAAAAATATCTTCAAATCAATATTAATACCAAACCTGGTCACTGAGGTGCAAACACTGCAAACGTATCACTGGATCATGATGCAACTTGCTGTGGTTGCTACTACTGTAAATGCATGTAAGTCACAACAAGCACCACAAAACAATACTAGACAACAGCAATTTACTGAAATATTAAACTGGAAAGCAGGCAAAAGTGTAAAAAAAAAGAAAAAAGGCTGAGATGTGTTCTGTGAAAGTGGATGTGATGCAGTTTGGATGCTGTGCAAACACCCTATTACAGTATAGTCATTTGGGAGCTAAGATGCACCTACCGTAATATTTTCTCCTGAAAAAAATAAAACAGAAAGGTAACATTACAACACTAAGTGATGTGTGACATGAGATACACGCACTGTGTACAGAAAGCTGTTGTGTTTCAGATCGGGAAATCCTAAACCCTGTTAGAAACCTAATGTACCATGGATGTTGTCGGACGTCGTGTGGATGAATGTTAATCGGCATAAACACTATAAATAAAGGTTTAAACTTTGTAGTTTTGAAGTTGTATTCACAACATTATCGCAATGTCATTTTATTCAAACTTATACTAAGTTTCAGATACACTGTCATCGCTAATGTCATTGCAACTACATTAGGGTCGATGTTAGGGTTCCTGCTGGATAGTAGTTGCTTCCCACTCACCCAACGCAGTTACAATATACAGATTTAGCCTTTAATTCCTAAAACAAATGTGCTTCTCATCAAACTCACCATTTTTTCAGCAGTGCTCAATATTATATTAACGAGAAATCTAGCATAGCTCTAACTTAACTACCTAAGCTTGTTTGCGATCGTGTTGACGGCGTGTTTGCATAAAAATTGCTTTGGAGCTTGATCGTTTGATCAAGTGTACAGATGAAGAGGTGAGAGAGCTGGAAAGGCTAAAGGACTCCAGTGCTGCTGAGTAAAGATTGCATATTGATTATAAAGGTTACTGTGCAAGATGTTCGAGGTGACTTTTTTGCACTTAATCGATGTAGTTCTTATTCTTTGGAGTGCCAATTAAAAATAACATATGACCGACTAGACCACAACTCAATAATCGTTACAGTAGGAATGAACGCAACAAGCGACGGGATAGTGATTAGCACAGTGGGTTACCGATCAGGAGGTTGGCGGGTTGGGTCTCAGCTGTGCCAGGCACCCGTTGTCACCCCTTGAGCATGGCCTTTACCGTGAGGGTACTCCGGGCGCGCCGTATCATGGCTGTCCCAGCGCTCTGGTCCCAGCTCCCTAACATGCTGGGATATGTAATGAAAGAATTCCATTGTGCAGTAATGTATATGAGACAACTAAAGGTTTAACTTAGTTAGGTTTTTAATGCATTAACAATGATTAAAATCTAGCATGAAGAAATGAAGATTACCGAAAGAAATGTGGGTTGTGGTTGTGTCAGTCATGCCAGCGGTGGCTACACGCCTGTGTCCTAAAGTCCCTTATCACATGCTGTTCATATGAGCTGATTTAGTAGTGGTGCAGCATCGGAGATTCGACCAAGGGCAATCTTGAGGCTAAATGGACAACGGTGCTTTAAAAAAAAAAAAAAGAAAAAAAAAACTGGAACTGAAGCTCAGAGTCTGAGCATGTCCGCCTGTGTGTGTGTGTGTGTGTGTGTGCCATTTTCTCGCAGTGACCTGAGGGGCTTTTGTAAAGGTGATCTGATGAGGTGTTTTCCACCTGGACCTCATTAGGTAAAAAGTCACACAACGACCTTTACCAGTGACGGCCGAGTTACAGCGACTTGTATTACTGGGGACTCGAGCGCGCCGTGGTGTAAAAGTACACATCACTACAGCATCATTTATTCCAAACACTCTGTTGCCTTCGCCCTTTATCACAAACAGTTAGAGTTTGGCATGCTAATTAGTGTGCTAGTATGACGGTTTGGGATGTAGCCACAGGCGATGAAAAGGTTTGCCTTGCCCATTAAACCACCTGCTAATGCAACATGCTATTTTGCGGCACACTATTTTGACGCCTTGTATAATTTGTATATTTACGGCTCGGCACTCTGCTGAGACAGGACACACTCGATAGTTAGGTGTGTGTGTATGTGTGTGCGTGATTTTCTCATTTCCATTCAGGCCCTGCCTCAATTACTGTAAATTTTTAATTAATGAGCAACTACGTGCTGCTGTGTGCGTGAATGTCAGTCGGCATTATGGTACACGGCGGCGGCTCAGAGAGAGAAAGTCCTACGGGAATCGTACCGACTGAGTGTGGTGTTCCACACCGATGCAGCACACGACAGAGATGTGAATACGTGGCAGCGAAACAGACAGGTGTACACGTGGGCATGTTCACATTCTTCAGAATGTTGGTTTAACATCCCGTGAGAGACGCGCCGCCGACTGTGCACCGGTGTTTCTGTCAAATGCTTAAGAAGGTGTAGTAAAGGCTGGTAGCGACACAAGTGCTTGCTTCATGAATGAGTGTGTGTGTGTGTGTGTGTGTGTGTGTGCATGTGCTTTTACCAAGTAATGTTATGTTTCTGGGACTCCATGATGAATAGCATAACAACTGAAAATGCTGACCTAACAAACAGTCTGTTGCTTATTATAACATGTAAAGATAAGAGGATAAAAGTAAACTCGCACCTCATGGAGGTCCCACAATATTAAAAGTAAGTATAAACTGCGAAAAAGGCCTAGAAATACCCGCTAACACCGGGCTAATTATTTTATTGGGTGATTAAAAGCAGTAGCCATGTTTAGCAAATCAGCGAGCTAGCAAACATTGTAGACACATGTCTTACTTATTTAATGTTTAGCAGTAGCTGTTCGTTTTGGCTTTTATCTCATTTTATTTCATTTTATTTTATTTTAGATAATCATGTTCCTTACTAGCTTCCATGTAGCTTTGTGTCCATTTAAAGTCATAATAGCAAGTTTTCTATCATGCTAGCTATATCCTGTACATAACAAGGCTCTTGCTAATAATAATAATAATAATAATAATAATAATTGTAAATCAATTGTGTATTTAAAAGCAGTAGGCAAATTTAATATCATGTTAGCTAACATTACTGTAGATACTTTTTCTGTTTACTGTGTTTAAAAAGATTAGCTAGGTTTGCTAGCTATATTTTTAGCTTGGTTAATGTTGCTTGTCTAATTACAGCAATATACTGTATTGTTTTTTTGTTTTTTTTGATAAGGAGATTCTCTGCCAAGCTACCTAATGTAGAGAAAGTTAATATAAAATAAATTCTTTATTTTAAATACAGTGGCAAATTTCCTATTAAGCTGCTGTAGCTTCACTGAGCTAGCTAACGTTACACAAACCTGTCCTACCTATTTAACATTTGCTAATGTTGCTTAGTCAGCAGTAGGTATTCTTTTTGGCTTTAATTTTTATTTTAGGTAATCATGTTCCTCACACGATATGCCTTAAATAAAAAAATAAAAAATATATTTTTATGAATAAAAAAAGACTAGCGGTCATGAAGCATGATTTATCCACACAAACGTATTATTTATACAGCCATGGCATGTGCTTGTGTCTGCGTGTGTGTATGTGTGTGGGTACGCATGTGTCTGCGTGTGTGTTTTTGGTACCAACATGACAGCCTCAGTTTGCAGTGTGTTAGTGTAATCTCAAAGCCGACACTCACACCGACACACTCCATTTTCTCTTCATCCCATTCCGGGCTCTGCTATTCTCTTTCATCTTGCCCCCTATGCAGCCTATCTTCTTCTCTCTCATCCCATCACACCTTTGCTGTGGTGTGTTTATTGATGTGTTTTATTCCACAGAAAGGGCACGCAGTGCGAATCAAAGTCCGAGATAAGATCACAGATTGCTGAAACGAGGCTTCGCTTCCATTTCATTACTATACAGGAGAGCAGGAAGTGAACATGGAGGTCTTTCAAGCCCATTGGGTTGTATTTCAAATCTATATGGGTCTATAGGACCCAGTTGGAGTCCACTAGAGGGAATGGATTGTCAGTTATTGAATACTAAAGCAGAATGTAAATGTAAAAAAAAAAAAAAAAAGGTTTATATATTGTATACAATTTGAAGATCAAACTATATCATACCTATACATTCCTGCCACTGTGTTTATTTTGCGACACAAACCTAAAACTGACTCCAATGATATACTTAAAATAATACTTACTGTTAGCAGGTGTAATAGTTGTAGTAATAATACAGCAATCTTAATATTAGACTTGGAGTTAACTTTCAGTTGCTCAGCCTTGTGTTTGGTTTGGATTCTGTTACAGTCTCTTTAGATAAAAGCATCTGCCAAATGCATAAATGTGATATGCTTTATAGTCTCGGCTGCTTTCAGTCCATAAGAACTCACCGTTTTAGTGTTCAATATCAATATCTGATGAAATAAATGTCATTCTTGGTAGTGCACTTAGACTTTTTTATGTGACTGTAAATGGGCTTCTTCCGGTGAACTGTGGATAAACTTTACCGATCAAATTCTAACTAAATCTAACTTAAAATTATCCAGATAGAGTATATTTCATAGATGTCATCTAGAACAGAATTAGTACAGTATAGAATACAGCAGAGTACAACAGAGTAGAATAGGGGTGGATTAAATGCAGTAGAGTATAGGTACTGTAGAATGGCACAATATAGTAGGGTAACATAGAGCAGAATATAAAAAAAACTGAACAGACTCAAATAAAATACTGTTTTAAAATCAATTAAAGGAAGAACTATTGCTTGATGCGTCTGCCATGCCTCGACATGCTTACTGGCTGGCCCCCAAACTGGGAGAAATAGACAAACACACCATGTTTAATATGTCTCATGAAAGTTTTCGTTTTATTATCAGCCAAGAAAATATATTTAAGCTTTTAGCCAAGTGCCCTGTGTCATGTACATCTCATACATCAAAAGAACAAAAGTCATTAACATGTAAGCCAATGGGAGACCCAGAGACAGATGATAGGAAACACATTCGCTTTTTTCGGGTTAGACAAAAGGGCTCCAGCATACACAAGTTATAGGACGTATTACCATACTGTATAAGGAATCAGGAATCACAACAAGGGCGATGTTACACGGACATATGACACAGAACAAAGAAAGTTGTAAGGGATAGAGGCACTGGAAAGTCCACAGAATATCAGAAAACCTTACAAATACAATAAGTAGACAGTAAGTAGAATAGGAGATTAGAGTAGAATACAGTATGTACAGTAGAATAGAGCTGAATAGAAAATGGTGTTGAATAAAACATTCAAATAAAATAGAGGTAAAAGAGGTGAATGGAAAAGAAAATAGCAGCAGTAGTATGGTAGTGGTAGTGGTAGTAGTAGTGTGAGGGCTTTGCCAAAAGTAATGCAAAAGTGGACATAGCATTTATTATGACATAGGTCATTCAACTTGCAAAGGTCCTACTACAGGTAATGCAAAGGTACTACTCAACATGGCCTTTAATACAAGTGGTGCATTGTTGATCCCATCACGAGGAATGCATTTCCGCTGTCGTCGAACTCAACTCTTGAATCCTTTTTGAAACCCCCTTTGCAGTTGATGGTCTCCCACTGGGTGGTTTGTCTTCAGTGCTGGTTTCTTTAGACTTCTTCATCCATCTGTGCACATTGCTCTTGTCAATGGTGTCATCTCTGTAAACATTCGCTAGCACAGTGGGAGACCATCAACTGAGATAAAGGTGTTTTTCAAAGAGGATTCAAAAGTTGAGTTCAGCGATGGCGCGAATGCATTCCTCTTGATGGACACTAAGTTGAGTAGTAGTTTTGTATAGAGGCAGAGTTACTCTACCAACATGTGCAATGTTAATGATCTATGTCCGTTAATAAAAAAGGTTTGCCCACTTTTGCATTACTTTCAGTACAGCCCTTGTATGGAGTAGTAGTGCAATTAGTGCAATTAATAGTAGTATTGTACAGTAGAAGTAAAAGTAATAGCAGTGGATGAGTGGTAGTAGCAGTAGTAAGAGTAGTAGTAGTGGTAGAAGGACCAGGCTGCAGGGAGTAGTAGTGGGAGTAGAAGAGGGAGTGGTAGTAGTGGGAGTCTTACTGTAGGAGGAGGAGGAGGGAGGGAGCGAGAGATACATAATTGATCCCAAAGGAAATTTCAAACATCCAGTAGCAAAGGACAGTGATACAGTAAGAGCAGGCTTGTAGTTACAGTTGCACCATGTAGAGCACCCAGAAAAAAAAAAAACACAGCACACATGTGGGACATGACCTTTGCTACAGTACCTATGCTACTAGGAGGGGTAATAGTAATAGTACTGCTACTACGGATTAATAGAATAGAAGAGCTTAGAATAAATTCTGATGGAATACTGTACTACACTTATTAATACTTCGTACTACACTTACATTTAGTATAGTAGTTTGAGCAGCATGAGCAGGTGTGAATAGAATTTGATGAAATAAAAGTTTGTAGTGTAAATAGAATTTGATGAAATAAAGTATTGTAGTGCACATAACTTTAATAACCATTTATATTTTGTATTATTATGGAATCAAATTAAGTATAAAAAAAAGAATTAAACAGATAAGGAGTATATAATACGAGGGGGATAATTATATAGAATAGAATAGAATAGAATAGAATAGAATAGAGGAAAACAAAGGATAATCAAATCAAATAAAATGGAGTGCATACAACAAAGGCATAGAATAGAACATAGTAAAGGAGAAGAGAACAGAGACTATTGGAATAGAAATCATGTAAAAACAAAGTGCAGCAGAGTAGAACGGAAGCATATGAGGTAGATACTGGATAGCATAGAACTGAGTAGAATGAAGGAAAATACTGTAGAAGAATAGAGTTACACAGAATTGAAATGAATTGTAAAATATGGGAGCAACTCTGGAATACACAAAAAGCCAGTCTAAGATAAAAAAGCTAGAAATATGAAAATGCAGGCTGCAGTGCAACATCAAAAGATTGAAACATAAAACACAGAGGAGATTGCTTAGAAACGCAAATAATGCATGGAGACTTCACAAAGCGCATAAAGGAGAATAGACCTGAGTGCAAAAGTTTGTTTTTGAAGAGGAAAGGAAAAAAAATCTTTCTCTTTTTTTAAATATCCCCCAAGATGTTAACAAATCTCACCATGTTAAAAATAAAATGTGAATTTATCTTTAAACAAGACAACAATAATCTATTATAGGGTATTAAATGTGAGGCTCCAAATGCTGTTCAGAGAATTAGAGGCAAAGCTATTCATAACTGCTTTATTTCACATTTAGCTTACTCTACTTGGCAGGTTTTTGTTATTTATGACAAGCAAGAGGCATCTTTTAAACCTCATGCTCTAATGTTCTTTAGTTTCCTATTAAATATTAGCTGCTTTGTCCTACTGCTAAGCACAAAACTCTATACAGTAGGTGCACTG
>JAOVVA010000017.1:3327514-3341565 GCA_028565275.1 Leiocassis micropogon
AATTTGACCATTAATTTTGTGACATTATAGGGGAAGCTGAGCTTCCCTTGCAGTCTTAAAGAAATCGCCACTGCTCCCAACCATTGCCACATGTTTGGGACATTTAAGGAGTTCCTGGGAGGCCAGCGTTTCAGATGTAAAGCAGGCAGTCCGATAATGGCGCCGGTGTACTGGAAAAACTTTCTACCTTGGTGGTATCCAAGCACTAGTGACACACTGAGATGAGTGCATTAGTGTAACGGGGGATTATATAGAGAAATAAAGGGAGGTTTTACTCTCATAACTGTGTTCTGTTATTCTGTGCCATCAAAAGTCCTGGTTTCACTCGAACACCTCTCGTATCTATCTGGCTGTCTGTTATCGTCTTTTCTCTTTTGCCCCCTGTCCATCTGTCTGACTTCTCTCTCTCTCTCTCTCTCTCTCTCTCTCTCTCTCTCCTCCCCATCCCCCTCCCTGTCCTTCAGTCCCTCAGCAAGAATTACAGTATAGATTTATTTGTTTTTGCTCCTATAAAACACTCATCATTTGAAACTCCCTCATTAGCAAAAAGGTCAGAGGTCACCAGGTGCACATCGAACATCGTTTTTTTTTTTCAAGAAGCTGCTCCGAGGTCTTTAGCAGAGAGTTTCTCCTCGTTATGGGCGCAGGACGGACGGAAGAGCAGCCATCAAATTAATTACCCGACGCTTTTCAGGCTTTAATCAGTGGCCTCGCATCGTGACTCAACGATTCACGCAGTCAGACGTGTTTGTATTTTCGATCGCACACACTAATGTCATGCCTCATGATAAGAGCAGTGCAGTGTAACGAAACAATATTCTTTTCCAGCATGCAAACGTTATAGAAACCACGTCTTCATGAGTGTGTGTGTTTGTGGGAGGATTATATAGTTATGATTATTAGGTTAATGTGTGTATACTGCATATTTTAGAAAACTGGTCTGGAACATTTTTTTCTTTACTTAAAGCAAAAAAAAAAGAAAATCAGGAGATAATAGTGAAAAAAATTATGTATCTTGAAAAAAACACAGAGTGAGAGAGAAAGAGAGAGAGCAGAAGAAGAATTCTGTAATATCTCTTTTTATGTAGAAATAATGTTTTGTATAATCATTTAATTATGGTCAAATTAGGTTTAATGTTTTTTTATTCTGTATTTAGGAGGTTTTTACCTTTTTTATCTTGTGTTTAAATTAAATGATAAAAGGGAAATTACGTAATATTTAATCTTTGATGTAGGACATTTTGTTATTATTATTATTATTGGCATGTAATAACACAGGTGCATCACAGTAATCTGTAAACAAACACAAACCATAAGTGTGTAAATCAAATATATTTGTGCTTTACACATGATCAGCATCACAAGTTATCTTAATAATTATTACAGTAGAAGGTTCTCACAAGGACAGCAAGGCAAGTGTGTGTGTGTGTGTGTGTTAAGAGGGGAGGAGGAGTTTGTCTGATTACATGTGAGCTTGTGTGTGTGCATGCATACACACATTTTTCATTTACTCAATTTGTCAGGATAATCTGTCATCATTTATTTTGAAGGTCTTCATAAAGAAAACTATATTTACAAGGTTACACACACACACACACACACACGCACACACACACACACACCGCCTCACTCACTCTGCTGTGATTTCATGCGTGTGTGTGATGTATAGTAAATGATAATGTCATGGCGTTACTATGAGGAGGTCTTATGTTAATGATCTCCACAGGAGACGGCGCGGCTGCACTGAGCCGAATCAGTGTGAGTGAAGGTAGTTAACTAAAACAACTTAGGAAAACCTTTTAAGAAAAATGTCAAGATTTGCAACTATTTTCCTGACACCAGCTCAGTATACTGTGCTCTGATTAGGCTGCTGCTTTGTAACGTGTTCTGATTGGCTGAGAGGATAATGCTGGGTTCTGATCGAGTGGGGTCCTACAGTGTTGGTCCTGGCCGAGAGCAGAACAGTGTCCTGATTTGGTGAGCGCCGTGCAGTTGGCTGAGAGGAGTTCTGATTGGTTGGGAGCAGAACAGTAATCTGATTAGCTGAGACTAGTGCAGTGTTCTGATTGGCTAAGAGCAGATCAGTGTTCTGATTGGCTGAGAGCAGTTCAGTGTTCTGATTGGTTAGGAGCAGAACAGGGTTTTGATTGGTTGAGAGCAGAACAGTGTTCTAATTGGCTGAGGGCAGAACAGTGTTCTGAGAGTTGTGCAATGTTCAGTAAGCAGTGTAATGCTCTGATTAGCTGGGAGCAGTACAGTGTTCTGACTTCCTGAGTATAGTTCCATGTTCTCATTGGCTGAGAGCAGTGCAGTGTTTTGATTGGCTGAGGGCAGAACAATGTTCTGATTGGCTAAGAGTAGTGCGGTGTCCTGATTAGCTAAGGGGAATAAACAGTGCTTTGATTGGCTGAGAGTAATGCAGTGTTCTGATTAGTTAAAAGCAGTGTCGTGTCCTGATTGCAGAGAGCAGAACAGTGTTCCGACTGCCTGAGCATAGTTCCATGTTCTGATTGACTGAGAGTAGTGCGGTGTTCTGATTGGCTAAGAGCAGAGCAGTGTTCTGATTGGCTGAGGGCAGAACAGTGTTCCGACTGCCTGAGCATAGTTCTATGTTCTAATTGGCTGAGAGTTATGCAGGTTCTGATTAGCTGAAGGCAGAACAATGTCCTGATTGGCTAAGAGCAGAGCAGTGTCCTGATTGCAACAATAAGTTTTGCAATGTATGTAGATCTATCTATCTATCTATCTATCTATCTATCTATCTATCTATCTATCTATTCTTTCTCTCCTTCCACATTTTGGTCTAATGCTGAAAGAAAAAAAAAGGAGGAACCTAAATATTTTATGGAGAGAGAGTGTTCTCTCTCTTTCTCTCTCTCTCTCTCTCTCTCTCTCTCTCTTTCTCTCTCTCTCTCTCTTTATCTCTTATTCCATGTAATGCCATGAGGCAGAACGGAGCTTGGCATTAAGTTGTTTTGCCAACTGGCGGAGTGTGTGTTGCAGGTCAACGTGACATTAATTAAAACGCAGTGCGTGGGTGCTAACAGCTCCACGCTGAATAAATAAATAAAAAACACACACATCGTGCTGGGCCACAAACTCACTGACGTCGCGTAACCCTGACGCAGAGCTTGCGAGAGGGAGAGAGAGGAGAGGAGAGAAAAGTGTCGAGGCGGAGGGAGGGAGGGAGGTAGGGAGGGATGATGGTTGGGGAGAAAGGAGACAGAAGAGGCGAGGGAGGAGAGGTTAGAGCGAGCGGGTTTGTTATGCTCTCAGTGTGCTCAGACAGTGATGTATGCTCCGGGCTCTGCCTCATTACGCCGAGGCCATTGTGTAAATCAACAGATAATTACGGCATACATCACACACACCCAACGCGATTTACAGCGCTCCGGTTCGAGTCCTCATTAAGGCACAGAGAGATGGAGAGATGGAGAAATGAAAAAAAAAAAAAGCCTCGTTTACTCCCAGCACGTAAACAGTCCCAGCTTTTTTAATCTCCCGGAATGGCGGAAAAGTGCCAAGCGCAGTTCTGTGAATGTTGTGTAGTGTTTAGTGAGCGAGTGTGTGTCCTTGACACACCTTCAGTTTGACCTCACACTCTGATCATGAGATTTAAAAATGTTTTTTAGGAACATCGCATCATAAGACTCGAATAAACGTCATAAATGAGTCATAGAAGTCGTCATGAGTTGATTAAAGGTTAGCGCCAGTCATGAGACTAGTACTGTAAAAAAAAATTTGAGCCATTTCTTACAGAGAGACTTTTTTTGTTTGTTTCTGATCGGTTGCCAGGTGTTCTTTATATTTCCACGTATTAAAACAGCCTTCATAGAAAATAGATCGTCAGCTACAATTTTCTTCCTATTTTATGTCTTTGTGTACAAAAGAAGCTCTTAGAGAACATACTCGTGTCCTTTAATTCATTTAATTCAAGACTGTAGATTTGTTTAACCAAGAGTCTAAATCTCAACTTCGCATTCAGTTCAAAACGGAGGCTGAAACAAATGGAGTCCTTTTTTTATTTATTTTCATTTATTCGAGGAACAGAACAAAGGTGTCGAGTGGCATTAAGTGTCAGATGTTGGACACGTGAATAAGTGCAAACAGTTTTTCTGTAGTGCTGTCAAGGGTTGCCAAATACTTAGCTTATCCACCTGCTTGTTTTCTTCCTTTTTTCATTAGGGATTTGAAGCATGGACGGCTGTCAACATGGTTACAATGACGGGAAGAAAAGAAAAAACGAATAAGGCTGTAGCTATGTGAATTAGTCACCTAGCAACGATATATTGAAATAGATTAACAATCGGTGGCGGCAATAAAAAGAAAAAGAAAGAAAAATTGTTTTAAAAACTGGATAAGTATTACTAAAAGCATTGAAGATGAAAAACAGATCTTATGGTAACATTTCCTGTAAAGGTCATATTTTTAATGCATTACGAGCACTTCCAGTACATCCTGCACTCATAAGACACACAATACACCTTCTTACAACCATAAAATGCATTGCAATTTACAGCAATTTTTTTTGTCATTGATTATACAGTGAATAGTGCTCATAAGGCATTATAACAATGATATAAAACAAACCAAGCTTACCTTTGTGCACTACATTATGAAATCTGCTCTAATGTTGTTGTTTTGTTTTTTTGCCAGAGATTTTACAACCTAAATTAAAGGCACACATTAACACAATCTGGTTTTAGTGTTATAATGTATCATGAACCATGTTCATAGTGCGTATGCACTACTACTACATAGGTTATAAATACATCTATGGCTTATGTAGTGCACTATTGAAAGTCCTTTCGGGAGGCAGGGGTAGCTCAGTGGTTAAGGCATTGGACTACGGTTCGGAAGATCCCAGGTTCAAACCCCGCAACCACCAAGTTGCCACTGTTGGGACCTTGAGCAAGGCCCTTAACCCTCAACTGCTCAGATGTATAATGAGATTAAAAAAATGTAAGTCGCTCTGGATAAGGGTGTCTGCCAAATGCTTAGATGCAGATTTAGCATTGGGTTTAGCTTTAACCCGTAACAGGCTGCAAAGTGCCTAAATTTAAAATTTGCTTGGTTACAGGATGTAACAACCTCAGCAGCAGCCTCATTTCCCCTCTCGTCTGTTCCAACCACTCAGCATTCAGCATCAGCAGCGTACTAATCACCGGCCTGATCATCTGTCACCATCAGCACCTGTTTCTCACTGGTTCATGCCTTAAGTTAGATTTTGTTTCATAATCCTAAATGATTTATAGGTCACTGTGTGGCTTAACAAACAAAAAGCATTAATTGAAAACTGCACAGACACAGGGACTGGACTGAAAATCAGAGACAAAAATTTTCTCGATAATACATTAAAATACAAGAAAGTCTGACTCTTTGGCTGCAAAGTATAAAGAAATGCAGGGCGATCCAGACTTTTGCAGTGTACTGTATGTTTACACCATATATAAAATATATATGTCGATGCACAAACAGCAAAACTGCTTTTTAGTTTATCACTACCTGTATCATGACTGACTTAGGGACAGAGTTACTCAGTAAAAAGCCTACTGGAAAAAAAAAAAAAAACTCCAAAGCTGTGAGATTTGTCATAAACAGATGACAGGTTATATTGACCCAAGCAGCCCAAATTAGCACAGGTTTAATTCCAGTTGCTGTAGCATCCCAGGAAATGCTCGCGCATAAGGTCCCGGGTGTCGAATGTATGACAGGAAATGGGCCGTTTGACAGAAGCCAATCAGCGGAGTGACATTTCAGCCGGGACTCAGAGACACACTTGAGCACTGAAAAGCAATCAGTCTAGATTCAGCCGAGACCCTATTCAGAGGCTGCTCGCACACACACACACACACACACACACACACATACACACATTCATACTAGTGCTCGCTACAGAGACACACTGCCACCTGCTTCCAGGCTGGTCCGAATAAATTGAAGAAATATAAAATGAAAATCCATGTATTTTAATTCGCTCTGCTCTTTGATAAACATGCAAGTGTGGGTGGAGAAGATGGAGAAGAAAAGGAGGGTATGTGTGAGTGCTAGTCTCAACACTACAATGACACACACACACACACACACACACACACACAAAGTGGATTTGATTGAATTATTTATTATTTATTTGTTTATTTATTTTTCTTGAAATGATGCTACAGACCTGTGAGATTTTATTTATTTATTTATTTATTTACTTAGGTATATAGTTAGTTCGTTCGTTAGTTAGTTAGTTAGATACTGTAGTTATTTAGTAACACCAAATGGGTGTGAAGGACTTCGGAGGTGGTGAAGCTTAAGAAATGGAACTCCACTTATTGGCTTGTTTAAGCTGGAACACAATTAAATTGGAACAAAACAAAAAAAAAAGCAAGAAAACACACAAAAATGAATGCTCATGATAAATAAAGGATTATATGTTTAAATAAATAAATGAATATTTTGATTTGAAAATTTTTTTTTAAAATAAATAGATCCAGCGCTCATTTTTCTCAATATTTCTTTCTTTGAAATCAGTTCAAGAAGTCAGATCACATGACACGGCAGCTCAGTTTGTGCCTTGCAGCTCAGTTTAGCAGCTTGAAGCAACAAGAAATAAAAGCTGCCAACTAAAATATGTTTAATTCACTCACTGCAGCTGAGTCGATTCTGAGTCGAATCAGTCGTACCTCAAACGAGCCACAAATCTGGTCCTGGTCTAAATGATGTGCTTTTAAAGACTTTCTGCAAACAACACATGTTTAACCCTGATTTTATTTATATATATTTGATCTACAGGGGACTCTACCGCGTGCTCGGACTGAGCTGAACCCCGATTATCTGGACCTGCGCTCTAGAACGGACCTGAACCCTGAATACTGGACGCCGTGCACACCACTGGTGAGTAACCGCGTCAGTTCTATGCGAGGAGTCACACAAACACACAAAGATGCGGAAATTCACCAGAATGAACTACATTTCTTGGTAACGTAATTAAATTAGCCGAGCCGGAGAACTGACTCCTGTCACGTTGATCTCTTATTACCTGTGTAAAATTATCCTAGATGGCTCTTTTCTACGTTTAAAGGAAAAAAAAAAAATAGATTGCAACTTGAAAGGATAGCGTTTAAAAGACTGGTGTTAAGACAATTGCATCAAATGAAATGAAGGAAATGAGAACGGCCGCACTGTGACCTCCTCTCATACTGTTTCATCAATGGGCCCAAGCTGCTCCGTGCACATGATTCGACGCACATCACACCCACTCCTCGCTCTCTCTCGCTCAGTCACGGAGGGTTCAGCGCTGTCGATCGGGTTCGCTCGAGAACTTTTCACAGCTCGTGTTCAGGGAAAGAAAATGAAGACACGGGGAGACCGCAAGCTGAAACCGGAGGGTTCGGAACTCCGGAGGCATATGAGTGACATTTTGAGCTGTTAATGAGTCCTGCGCAGTGCGGAACACTCGCGTGAATCTTCAGCCAATTCTCGGTATGAGGAAGAATATTAAGTATTAAAAAGCAACGTAGCCAGACCAGTTTGGTTTGACTCTACTTCAGGTTTTGTCAAATGTCACTTGTGCGCGCTGAGAGCACTGCTGAAAGAGTATGATTACTCTGGGCGTTCAAGTCAAACCGGGACTTTTGATTGCACAGAATAACAGAACACTGTTAGACGAGTAGAAAAACTCTCTCTATAAAATCCCCTGCTACACTAATGCACTTCTCCCAGTGGTTCAATAGTGCTATTTGGAACATTTTCACAGTGCGCTAAAGACAGTGGTGGCTCAATCGGGTAAGGCTGTGGGTTTTCAAGGATCACGTGTTCAACTTCACATAAACTGTGCTTGAAGTTAAAAGTCAATCGATTTGTGCAGTTTGTGGAATTCATATGGAGTTTCATTTCAAGTCCCGGTTTGAATTGAACGCTCCTTGTACTTCTTCTTCTTCTTGCACGTCTTATCCACTTTTCAGTGATGTCTTTAGCCTTAATATGCTGTTTCCATTCAATCATTATTATTATTATTATTATTATTATTATTATTATTATTATTATTAATAATAATAATAATAATAATCCACTGGTAGTGAGTCTCTGGTTCAGTCCTGAGCTCAGGTTTCTGTTTGCGTAGAATGTTCTCTGTATGTCTGTGTGGGTTTCCTCCACCACCAAAAATATGCCAGTAGGTGGACCGGCTTTGCTAAATTACCCTACAGTACGTGTGGGTCGTTGTCCGTTGACATCCCTGACACCCAGTGTTCCTGGGATATAATCTCAGAACCCACATGATGAACTTTGTACGGAGAATGAATGAATGCATGAATGAATGAGATGAACGAATGACTAGCATTTAAATAGATCTTTTTAAGTCTTTACCGCTTTGGTATTTTATTGGAATGTTTAAAGAAATGTTATTCCCTTTATACTGTAAATAAATATTTACATAATATTTTCGATTTTATCCCTCTCAGCACTTCCAGGTTGTTCTTTTTTTTTTTCCTTCATCTATTTTTTTCCCTTGCAGTTTCCTTCAGGAAGTGCAAATCTAATTAAGAATAGAATAATAAAAAAAAAACCACTATAATTGAGATTTTAACACCCGTAATGGCTCTCTAATGTAATTTGGCAGGCATGGCTCAGACCTAGCAGGACACACTGTGCCAGAACAATCACATCAGTCAGCAGTTTTAGCACTGCAGGTGTCTGGAGGAGGGTTTGGAAAGGCAGCACTTCACAAATTACTAATAACCGAAGTGATTTTTTTTTAAAACGAAAAAAGAAAAAAAAAAAACTATTTGCCTGAAACACTACAAATCTTGTATAATTTGCAACCATAAGGTTCTTTTAAAATGTCAAACTTAATAGCCGAACATAGGTTAATTTACTTTTAGTGTTTCTCATGCGGACTAGTGGGGTGGGGCACACACACATACACACACACACACACACACACACACACACAACGAAGGAATGAAAAAGAACAGTAACTGCCTCTTCCTGTCACCTGTTTCTCAGTTACCTAATATAATAAAATGCTAAATTCCTCTCTTGGTGAGTCTGTTTAGTCCATAAGCGAGAATGAGGAAACCATGTGGGTTTTGTTTTCTTTTACTAAAGTAAGGATGCTATAAAAAACTTGCATGCTGTACTGGAAAAATAATCAAAGACAGAGTGATGTAGATATTGATGTTAATATAAAGCAGAATTACAGTTGCCACTATGAATGATCTTTCTTTTTATATCAAAACACTGTAAACAATTATACATTTTTAATTTTATTAAAATAACAACCAGCAGCATGGTGTCTTAGTGGTTAGCAATATCACCTTGGACCTCCAGGGTCACGGTTTTGATTCCCGCCTCAGAGTCTGTGTGCATGGAGTTTGCATGTTCTCCCCGTGCTTGGTTGGTTTCCTCCAGGTGCTCCGGTTTCCTCCAACAGTCCAAAGCCATGCAGATTAGGCTAATTGGCGTTCCCAAATTGCTTGTAGTGTGTGTGTGTGTGTGTGTGTGTGTGTCCTGTGATGGATTAAATCGTACCCCACCTTGTACCCAAAGTCTATAAACAGATAGTTGTCCTTTGCATCTTGCTCTCACTGGTTTTGATTGTGCTGTATTTGGGAGCCATGATGCAATAATGTTTTCGGGAGGTTTTGTGAACAGATGCAATATATGTTAAGGCTTTTGGTGCAAGGTTGGGATCATTTATTCAATATTTTTCACTTACACTTGACTTCAAAGTTTGGTTTGTTCCAGTTGGTACCCACTTCCACTTCCGCCGATGTAACATGCCTAACGTCACCCCTCCTGCTCAAATGAATCCTGAACTTTACAGTGGACTATCTTGCACAACTCCATGTTATCTGGATTAGGAAACTGCGACAATTTACATATTATATATTACGTCACTTTGCCTCCACTCGTCACTTTCTTTTCTCCTTTTTTTTATTTGTATTTACCTCTTACTGTAATTTTATTGTTTATTGCCCTTCTACCTCCTTGTTCTTGAGAGGCTAGGACAAAATAAGAATTTTATTGTACCTAGGTATATATGACAATAAAATCTTGAATTTTGAATCTTGAATTCTGTATTGTGCCCGGGCACAGATTAGCGTATCGTGCTTGAAGTCCACTTGAAAAGTTGGCCTCTACAGGGCACTTGGGCACGCTTCAAACCAAATATGAAAGCCAAGACGTGTAGTGGGTGGCTGTTTAGAATGAGACGTTATTCTGCCCTCTCTGTCTCCTTTGAAATCCCCATGTATTAGTCTAATCCTCAGAACTAAACGCCCATAGCTGATAAAGTAGTTGACTTCCTTGTTCTCAACTTCTCTTTATGTTTATTGGCAGCTCAGCAACCACCTGGGTGCATACTGCCACCTACTGTATCGGACAACGTAAAGACGCAAGTGTACTCGGGTACAGACAATTATAATAATAATAATAACAATAATCATAATCATAATAATGATAATAATGTGAACACTGGGCAGCTTGGAAATGAAAAGGGAGCTGCATTTGTTCCCGGGTACGGTATGAGTCAATTGTGCATAGTGTCAAAGCAGTCTATGTAACTTCCTGTTATCATTTGTGTTATAGCAGCTATAACCAGTCATTCTCTCTGCAGCATCTCTGTAAAAGTTAATGAAAGGAAAAGAAAAGAGAAATACAGCTTGTTGTGCCGTGGCAAAACCACTAGTAGCAAACTTCTCTGTACTAAAAACTTTCCACTAGTGGGAAAAAAATACAACTGACACAGGAGATGAATAAAAAAAAGTAAAAAAAAAAAAACATTTTTTTTTTTTTTTTTTTACAAATCATTTATTTGTCACGCTTTACAAGTAATAATGTATTAGATTGCATACATTTATATAGACCGTAAGCTGTTTGAGCTGTGGTTATATAAAATTACTCAACACTTCCTGATTAATCAGATTAAAAGTTCTTTTGCACAAAACACAATAAGATGATTTATTAAAAAAAAAACATTAAACAGTAGAGTGATTCCTTTTATTGTTCTTCCTTTTCCTTTTTTTTAAATCATAGTTTAAAATGTCATTTCAGCTGTACTTTACATTCTACCCAATTTTTTCATCTTGTTTCCTTCGACATGGTGTCATGGTGGTAATGGGTGGTCCTGATGCGGAGTGGACGTACTGCTGATGTTAGCTTGAACATTAAAAGATACATTAAAAGCAACCAGTGAAGCAGTGTAAAAGTCTGCTGTGGAGGCTAGTTTTTTTTTTTTTTGTAGAAAGAACAGAAAAACATTATCTTGTAGACATGAAAGAGAATCTGGTTGTTTTGAAATATTACGATACAATGTGCGGTATGCAGGAGCAGAAGTGGGAGCAGCATACAGAGTATGAAGTTTTGTGAGTGGAAACTTAACTAGCATCGAAGCTTGGGTATTTAACTGTCTGAAAAGTTAAATTAATTAGAAGGAAGTGTTATGACACATGTGTCAACACAAAGCACGCAGCCCAGTCTCATTTGGTCAGCATGAACCTGGAAAGAATTACACAGACACAGTCTGCAATAGAGCCATAGTGTAGACATCCAGACGTAGTTCCTGTGAAATTATACAGATCAGCTGTTACATTATGCACATTAATGTTGATTATTAATTATAGTATCAATCACTGGTGACAAGATCATGGGCATCCAAGGCTAAAGGCCAGTCTGTCTGGTCTGATCTCTCAGAAAGCCAATGCAACACAAAATCCCAAAAAAGTCAATGATAGAGAAGCACCAGAGCCTCCTTCGCACTGGACCAAACTGGCAAAGAACCCAAGACTGCTGTCCTGGCCTCCGAACTCCCCAGATCCTAATTCAATTGTGCAACCATGGGATGCATTTGACAAACAAGTCCAATTCATGGCCCCACCCTGCAACCAACAGCACCTAAAGGATCCACTGCTAATGTTATAGTGACAGACACTACAATATACCCCTAGAGAGGCTGCGGAGCCACACCCTGAGGGCCCAGAGCCGCCCCGGTGGCTCATTACAATGAGATACATTTTGAGCAGTACAGTATACGGTTTAGGTCCATGGGTCCATGCTCATGGGTCCAAATGTAGCAATTTGGTGGACCTTCTGATCAGTAGTCCAATGCCTTAACCACTCAGCCAGCCCTGACCCCTGCAAAGCAATGAATTAGGATAAACAAGGAAACAAAAGCAACAAAAGGACTAATGTGCACATAAAACACCCATGGTATATGTTATAACAGAGTTCAGAAATTTTGACTTGAAAACAAGATGAACACATCAGCTTTCTGCATACACTTCAGCCATCTCATGTATCCCATACACATCTTACAGAAATGATACCATACACTAGAGCATCATGCCTGTGATCAATTCCACACCTTTTACATGTTAAAATTATTTAACGCAAATAAATTCTCACTTCCTGTCTAAAATGCAGGGCACATCTGATTGGACATTGGATCTGATCCTAGGACCGGAAGTTGTAGAGTTGTTGCATAAACAAAAACCAGTTCTGAGAACAGTTCTAAAATCTGGCTCTATTAGCTCTGTCCCAGCTCTGCGTTTTTAAACTGTTCTCAGAACTGCTTTCGCACTGGAACTTCCAGTTCTGGAATTTGTCACATCAGGTCCTGCATCACACTGAGGAAGTCTAGACTCATTAGTGTGTATGCATATACACTACATCTGAGAGCTAGAATCATCATTAAGTACTTGGATGCGATGTCACACTTCTTCAATGCAGACTGGCGTATGCATTCGTTTGCACAAACTGCTAGAGGGTTAATGCGTGAATTTAACAATGACCCAGCGATTAACTGGTAAAAAAAAAAAAAAAAAGATTAATCTACTTACAGAACTAAAATTTGTGAGTCACACTCAAGTCTAAAAATGATTTCAAAGCACGTGGTGTGTTGTGTCAGCAGTGACGTAACCAGAAATTGCTTCAGATAAGATTAGAAAATGTTCAAAATAAAATCAGGATTGTGATCTATTCCTTATATTGTAGTTAAATTGGATATATAGGGACATGTCTTGCATTGTGGCTTTATTGTGGCTATATCATCTCATGCCTACTGTCCTGTCCATGTCTTTCACACTACTGAAGTTTACACACGTCAGAATCAAGTTGTCTGTTATAAACCAGAGATAAAAATGCTTTTTTGAAAATAATTCCAATTTCACTTTTCGTACCCTTTTACATCCGAGTGAACTGGCATTTATAGATCACAACGCATTTATGTTTGTTCTGACTGCTGTGTTCAATCTGCATATGAGGTCCAATTTAGCAAACACACACACACACACACACACACACACACACACACACACACACACACACACTGATCTGCCTCTCTTTGCTGGTCGTGATAGATTTATCTGTGTTCGATCATGTGTGTTTAAGAATATTTCAGTGCTGGTTTTCTTTCTGATCCTGTTTCTGTTGAATTCTGTGAATACAGAGTAACTGGGATCAATATGCATCACACACACACCACACACACACACACACACACACATACACACACACAAACGCACTATACTGCAGACTGTGCCAGAGTGCTACCAGCTTTCTGCTTGTGTGTGTTTATGTGTGTGCGAGTGTGTGTTTGTGCGTGTGCCACCCACAGAGTCTGCAGTGTGTGTGGGCGTGAGAAAAAAAAATGAGTAAATGGAAGCCGAGTGACGAAGAAAAGAGGGGACAGAGACAGAAAGAAAAGTGCTGCGACAGTAGTGTGTGTGTGTGTGTGTGTGTGCTCACTGATCTGAATGCGAAAATCTTGATGCCTATTGGAGTTGATGACAGCTGCCAATCAGCGAAACGAACTAGGGGACACACACAATTTACTGATTTGGATATATCCTGAAATATACTAGAATTCTAGAACTGTGATAAACAAAAATGTTCCAAAGTCAAACTTCCATTTCTTTTATGTATTTAGGTATTTTATTTATGTATTTGTGTTATTATATAATATATATATATATATTTCTTATTGATTGTTTTTTGTTATGATACACGAGACACAACAAACAAACAAACAAACAAACACACACACATACACACACATACACACA
>JAOVVA010000017.1:3341665-3354157 GCA_028565275.1 Leiocassis micropogon
TTGTATAATAGTATAAAATACATTACTATTATATATATACTATTATACAAAGCATATGAATTTTATTTATGTATTTTATGTATTGTCTGGTGTATCATACTAAAAACAATTAAGGACAAAAAATTTTTTAGCATTGGAACTGGTACAGTATAACATGCTTATTTTAACTAATTATCACGGGTAAGGAAAAAAGATGTCTGCCCCATGTGGTCAAACGTGGTATAGCATGCTAATACGTAGCCAATTCATATACATGACTTCAGAAAACAACAGTAAAATAAAGGTGCAGTTTTACTTGGGAACACACTTTTTTTGAACCTTTTATCTGATTATTTACCTATTTACATACTTTAATCCTCTGTTTAATTTTGTCTTACATTTCTAACACACCATTAAAAAACATCTTTTTAAGCTAGCTAGTTTGCTAGAGAGTTCAGCTAACAGGCTACCTGAGAGGTGATATTTACAGTAGTTCAGTAGTTCAGAGGTGGTGAACATGATGTAGTTTGTGTTCAAGTTGTTTTGGTCAGGGGAAAAAAAAATGTCTGTGTTCATTTTTTTTTTTTTATATATATAATTTTGTTGCTAAGTAGTGTTTCCAAGTTGTCTGTCGAGGTTCTTGTTAGTGTGATTATTTTTTATATGTGATAAAAGCAAACAGGCGAATGTTTATAGGATTGATATGGAAGTTTCCTTGAAAGAAGCAGATTAAATTGATTAGATTTTGGAATGGATTCAAACAGGGTCAAGGTCACGCACTCACTCACTCACTCATCGTCTATACCGGTTCATCCTGTGTACAAGGTCGGGCCTGGAGCCCATCACAGGAGACTTAGGGCATGAGGGGGGTACACACTAGACGCGGTGCCGATCTATTCACACTCATACACACTACGAGCAATTCAGGGGAACGCCAATTAAACCTAATCTGCATCTTTGACTGCTAACGTCTCTGTCTTTGGACTGTTAGAGAAAACTTAACACGCTTGGAAAGAACAGTTGCAAGGTCACAGCAAGGTCAGATATCTTAAATACTTTACCTTTGAATTATTTCCTATATGTTGGACATTTGAAGGGATTTCTGAAAATAGAAAACCACTAGGCTTCGTTAGCCTTGATTTTGACGTGTTAGTATGTTTGATGACAAGAGCAGGTTTCATTTTGTAAGAAGAAATATTTCTGTAGCATCACATTTGTAGTGTCAGTGAGGAATTCAAGGCAAATTAGCTAATGTTTCCAACTTAATTCATTGTCAAAATGAAATCAGGTTATGCTAATCAGTACGTTGTATATGGGGAGAAAAAAAAACTCTTAAAAATCATTGCATTTTTTTTCCCCCTTAAAACATCTAAAAACAGGTCGTCTTGACTGAAACCGAACAGAAGGACAAGAAGAAGGCTCAGAGAGCACGGCGCTGTGCTACACGTACTGACACGACCCACATCCGTTAATACGGTGTATCGCTCTTTTTAGCGTCCTCTGGAGTATCAGGACTAATATTTGTCATCGCCGTCTGTTTTATTAAGCGTCGAGTCTCTCTTTCTTGCTCTCTTTCTCTCCACCTCCTCTTTTGCTGTGGGAGCTGCAGGATTTGATTGAAAAGGTGTGAGATTTGCTTTCATACCCCCTCAGGAGCGGAGAGAAGATCCGGTGATAGACAAACGTGATACACACTTCAGAGTGAAAAGGTTTCACACCTCGAGCTGTTATGGGAGATGAGCAGAACTTAACGTTTATAAATCTGACTGAAACTATGCGTTTGCTGTATTTTACATGATTAAATAAGCTTTATTATGAATTATTAATTTTTCTCTGTATATTGTTCTTTAAATTAAGTTTGAAAAGAGAATTAATGAACTAATGAACTGTATATTTTACGGTAATTCGCTTCAGTTTTCCCCAGTAGCGCATAAGCACGCGTGTGGTGTTCAGAAGCAAGTACAGTTAGCTCAAATCCCGGCGATTTCTGGGGTTTTCTTTAAAGCATACCCCTAGAACTTCTTGTCCAAAGACATCATTTTCAGTTTATAAATATGTAAAATGGGTCATGTGGACCTGGGCGGAACTGAAGAGTTAATCTCAGCTGCCTGTACCGAGCGCAGTGATTAGCATGGCCTGATTAGCGAGAGCGAAGTTCCTCGTTCTTATTAGCAGCTGTACACAGCAGCAGCTGCCTTAACTCCCACAGAGAGTCCAGACCTTATTTCCACAAATAAGATATTAAACACCTGCACGAGTCACAGTTCTCCCATAAAAACAATCTACTTTCACCCAAAGAAAAAGAAAAAAGTTCCTCAGTTGTCTGAGCACTTGTAATTATATCTGGTCTTGTAAGGACTGCATTTAATCTACCTACTGTATAATCATGTATAAGAAAATAATCAATGACAAAGCAACACTACAAGCATTACTACAGATGTGAGTTTGTCCGGATCACATGTGGCGAGCCGAGACGAGCAATCGTTTACACCTGGCCTTATGAACGCATCTCTGGTGACCACTTGTGATTAGATTTCATACATCATTTCCACCGGAGAATGGCTGCCATGCACATTTATCACGTCAGTCCTTCACTGCATTTCTTGTCAAGCAGAAACGTCCTGTGAATCTGCTCCCGTCCACCTTTCAAAAGTTTTAATCATGTGCTGAAGTCTGTTAGCGTTTCTTATAGATGAATGAGAGATTTGATGATGAATGAAGGTCTGGAAAGGAGCTGCTTCCATCTCTGGTACTATAGTATTGCACTTATCTACATGGGGCAATCAAGTCAAACCGGGACTTGTGATGAAATTTTTGAGGAATGAAGGTGTAAAACCGATTTACAGAAGGCTCAGAGACCACTGCAGTCGTTCAGCGAGAGGAACGCCTGATCCTTGATGATCGATTAATAACTTGTGGAAGAGACTCATCTGTCTGTGGGAACTGTACACACACTCATTCACCAACAACAGTTGCACATTACAGGTACTCGGCTGGGAGTTATTGCCGCATCCCCTATACAGTTTTGACCCCGCTCCAAAACATTGACACATGTTTGGGCTGTTAAAGGAGTTTCTGAGAGGCCAGCGATTCGGACGTGTAGCATGGCCCGTCAGCGTACTGGGAAAGCTTTTAACCTTGATGGTATCCAAGCATGAGTGAAAGGTTGGTTAAGTGGATTAGTGTACCAGGAGATTATATAAAGAAATAAAGATAGTTTTTACTTATGTACTGTATATAAAAAGTCCTGGTTTGATTTGAACATAATATATAAAATTACTGTTCATGAAACGTCTAATGTTTGACCAAGAAAAAAAGAAAGAAAGAAAGTTTAATATTGGTACAGCAGATCATCATGTCCTGGAGAGCTTTAGGAAATAGTTCCAGCGCTTGCTCTCTCTCTCTCTCTCTCTCTCGCCCTCTCTCAGTATTTACCAGCGTTTTCATTGTGATGCTATTGTGGTAGAGAGATACTGTATGAATTATGCATTGCTGTGAAAGATGGATTGGAGGAAATGGATCCGTTTTCTAAGCAAAGGCTAGAGCTTCTCCTGGGACGGCACGCTGTAAGGATACATTACAGCTTGGCCAAAGATTGCGAAACGGCGAATGGCTATAAAAAAAAACTGGAGCTTGCGGGATGAGCATTAGCATAAATACAGGAAATAGGGTGATAAACCGGACCATGATTCAATATTAATATCGGTGTTTACAAGTGGAACAGATTGCGCTTGCATATCCACCACTTATTCGCTGATGCTGTTATTTGTTTTTTTGTTTTTTTTACCAAAAGTCTGAGTCGGCTACAAAGAACTGTTTAAAGAGTTAGCATTAACTGCATTCCTGTCCTAAGGGGTGCAATTTGTACAGATCTATTTTTAGGGACAAAGAAATTGAGAAAAGGAAACAAGAGACAGCACCAAATTGGGAGAAGGAAACTAGGGAGTACTTGGAATCAGAGAACTAGCAAAAAAAAGGTTTTCAATGTCCTTAAAATAGATCCACTCAAAAATACAACCCAATCCACCCAACATGTATCCATTCATTTATCTAGGAACCTCTGTAGTCCAGCTAGGGCCGTGGAGGCCAATGGTGATTACCATTGTATTTATTCCCATTTTACGACTGTGGTGGGACCGCTCAACATTCACACTCACATTCACACACGATGGGCAATTTGGGAATGCCAGTTAGCCTAAAGTGCTTGTCTTTGGACTGTGGGAGGAAACAGGAGTACCTGATGGAAACCTACCAAGCATATACCGTTCCACCATGGTCATATACCCCTTATTAAATTTTATAATGTCTATCTTCAGTTTGTATATCTGCATTAAAGCATTAATGAGAGAGATTCAAGTCTGTTGTAAATCAAAATTGAGGCGTATTTAAATAAATTACAACGGGTTTTGGTTGTCATAAATTTTCCTGCTCTGCACATAAACCGTGAAGTTTGTCACCAAAATGCAAGTACAATGTAAGTAATTGGAGCTAAATACTGCTTGTTCCATTAAAATTTGCATTCAGAAGTTCAGCTGAGCTAAATCGTGTTGGTATCTTTCAAAGTTACAGTTTATTTAGTACAAATGTACTGTAACTCTTTTCCTACCCCGGAAATAACTGTACGGTTCAGGTTAGCTATGCGGGTAGTTCAATTAGGCTGTACAGCTAGTTCTTGGGCCAGAAAAGGCTTAAAATGTATAATGATCAAGATCTATGGTAATGTTCTTATAGGCATGTCAATTTTGATTTAAGACAGACTTTAAAAAGAAAGAAAAAAATACCTCCTCTTTTTTTCCCTCCTTTAACCAGCTGAACTGTTTAATGGAAGTGAATAATTGAACTAATTCAATAGGATCCTGGTGGCTTAATGTTTAAAGCTCATGGTAAATGATTAGAACGTCAGAGGTTCAAGCCTCATTACCAGCAAACTGCCACTGTTGGTCCTAGTCTCTTAACTTTGCTCCAGGGGTGCCGCATCATGCCTGTGACCCCTGCTTCCTAACAAGCTGGGATAAAAAAAAAAAAACAATAATTATAATAATAATAATAAAATTTAAATGTGCCGAATATAAGCTTCGACTTTTTGTTGAGCAACAATAAAGTTGTATTCAGTAGTATTTGAAACCGTGGGCAAACATTGCTCCTGTAGGTCTCTGTTCGAAGCTGAAACTTAACTCAACCTTGGTTCCTAAAACTATTTCTGTGGTAGAATGCAGGTATAGATCCACTGGTCACATGTATTCATTTGGTAAGCTGATTTTGTCCCACAAGGTTTGGACATGAAGCAGAATCCAATCTAGGCATAAAATTGCGAGTGAAGAGGGCATGCTGAGGGGCCTACATGGGGTCTCTAGCAACTCTGGGACTTGGCAAGCACACAGCAATAATTTCTGAGCTACCACTGCTAACAAGCAAATCAAAACCGGGGAGAAAATGGCCGTTATCCTTCAATGCTCACTTGCCCTTAATCTCCATCCTCTCTTCCATGGCTCAAATTAGTGCCACTCTCTCTCTCTCTCTCTCTCTCTCTCTCTGTCTCTCTCCGTTCTGTCTTTTAACGAGGTGGCTGGTCCCTTGAGATAACTGGACACGCCTTGAGGCATCAGCAGGTGAAGGACACTCCATTATCTGTCCTAGATGGATGAGTTGAGATGCTGCCCTGAAAGCAGGACGGCTGCCAGATCCTCTTCTCTTTAAAGTGCTTTTGTCTCTGCTGAGTGCCACCATTAGCGTAAGAGGATAAATCCACCCAGTCTCACTCCGAGTCTATGGATCCAAAAAAAATAAAAATAAAAAATGAAAGCTGACAATTTGAGCTTATGTTTTATTAATGAAGTGTAAAACTATTGTTATTGCTTTTGTCCAAACAGCACGGTGATGGTGTTATTTGCAGACTGATAGTTGATCGCGATCCTAATCGTTTTTTTTTCTCATCAACTTTTGAATATTCAAAAGGGAAGCTATATACTGTACGATTATTTAAAAGAAGAATTCTATACTGTATACGTCAATACTAATTTTGATTATTGCTTTGTTTCTGGATGCATTGGACTATAGATTAATACTTAATAACATCTACAACAATGCATTCTCAAAAAAATGGATCAAATAATAAGCTTAGCCTGTACGGGGAACATGGGAAAGCTGGAGAATATCACAGGAGACATCAGGCATGAGGCAGGGTACACCCTGGACAGGCTGCCAATCCACTGAAGGGCACACACACACACACATAGACCTGAAGGACAAGGTCACTATGCTAACCACTTTGCCACCATGCCTTCATATTATAGAATATTAAACAGCACTTAATAAAACAGATGGAACAAAATCCTACACGCCACAGCTAAACAAGCATCTAAACAATATATCTTCTTTCTTTGAGAGTTCATCTTTAAAATCTTTGTTATATTTTTCCCCCAAGATGTTAAAGATTGCTTTGACTTCCTTTATAATTACAGATGCTGATACCAACCTGTTCTTTTGTATACAAATTGTAATAATATTTCTTTTAGTCATTTTATCTCTTGAACTTTTACATATTCACATATGGCGCTGAAGATTCAATCCCGCTAAGATCGACTAAAATTAGCAGGGCCATCGTCTCGCAGAGATTTTTAAGCTGTGTGTGAAATCTGTCACTTATGTTAAGATCTTCAGATCTGCAGTATCACTTTCTCTCTCTCTCTCTTTCTCTCTCTCACTCTCTCTCTCTCTCGCTCTTTTTTTACACACATTTATTACTTACTTCAAAGATTTCTAATTTATACCCTTTGGGTGGCTGTTAAATTTAAAATAAATAAATAAATAAATACGTTCAGGAAGTGCTATTTGTGATTCATTGGTTCTTTGCTAGGTGTGTGTGTGTGTGTGTTTGTGTGTTTTGCAAATTTGATCTTATCACTCTCTTTTTCCTCAATTCCTACCTTGTCGTCTTTGTTGAAAGTACCAAAATATAAGTTCTAATGTTATTAGTTCCAGAGACCCGTGTCCCCTCAGGACATATTCAGTATTTGTTTTTTCTGTAAATCATAAACCTCTTGTCATTTGCAACTATCTGCATCTATCCCATGACAAGACTCTGTGTGATTTGGAAAATCCCAGAAGAGACGTCCGTTACATCACTTGAGGAAACAAGTTTTAAGAAATCAATAGTCCTAATCCAAATCCAAATAGCAGCACTTGATAGTCCTGAAGTCAAATAGTCTGATACACGGGCACGGAACAATGCTTCAAGGCAAAATACATGAGACTGGTGTCTATGTTCGACCTGACAAAAAGGAACATGTGCTGTACGGTATCTAGGCAACCCGGCTCTCAACCCACACTAGGAACTGAGAATAGGTGGTCAAGTGTACCTGATTCGTAAATATTGCCTTACGACTACAGCTCTTGTTAATGGCCATGAAGGGGACTGCAGTATCGAACCCCACAGTTGAAACACCAAGGTGCCAAAACCTCCCTCGGGTCTGGAAAGGCTCTAAGTAGAAGTCAGCACTGGGGCCTAGAATAATATCTGACACAAATCACGAGTGCTACTCCAAACTGTAGCTCTTCCCATAGACAAGACAGAACATACAATATATTAGGAATGATTCTTGGAGTCCAGCAGGGCTTGAACCAATTACGCTGGGCTTCCTTCCAATTCCGATAGAAGACATGATGAAGTTGCCAAGTATGGGGGTTCCTTGTCAATAACTGAACCATCCAAGCAGACTGCATTCACGGGACAAGACTATGTCCAGTTTTTGGCTCTGATGCATGTTTCGTGTAATGTTTTTATTTAATTTTTAGGCAAAATACCAGAAAAGATTTATGGCTGGATACACAAAACAGCAGGCATCGTATAGCTCGGTGTTCCTGCTCAAATGATGTAAGGAGTGGCAAGACTTCACAGTGATATACAGAAAGACATAGTAAACAAGTGGTAAGCAAATACACTGTGGTGTGACCAGATGACAGCATTAGCTATGTTTATGTGGACGATATTTTCAATGTTGCCAAATTAAGCTGGTGGTTTCCATCCCCTTTTCCGGTGAAGTGAAGACCTGATGTTCACTCGCTCCCTACACTGTTCGCTGTTGACCTGAACATTTTCGTTCCCTGCGGTTTGGGTTCACACTTAACATGGCTGAACACCCTGTGTAGTATACTTCCCTTTGTAAACTCTTCCTCTGTTTTGATTTAGATTAGTTTATAAGATGTTTTTTTCTTTAATATCCTCTTAAAACAGCCCGCAATTTCGTTTACCCGCCTACACCAGTTTAGACCCTAAAAATTAAAACGAAACCCATCCAATTAGGCAGAAACCTGTTCAATCTGGCAACACTAGATATTCATTCAATCCTATTGAAATCATTCTGATTAGCGATTCAAACTTACCTTTGTACTTGGACATCTGAGAAGATGTGTGTTTACATGCTCAAAACATTTGATCAGAATATTAACAGGACTATTTTTTTTTCTGTTTAAAGTTGCTCTGCCTGCTGCCAAGCCAGAAATAGAGGAAGATGTTACTGTATATTTTTCAACTTAGAGGTTAGAAGTAGGAAAAGAAAAAATTAGGTTAGACTTTCTATTTTTTCTGATAAATCTCACCTCCTGTGTTGTGATTGGTTACAAAAATCCCCACCCATGATTGGTGTTAATACAAGCTTCCATTTGCTATGCTTTAAGATTTAAGAATTAAAGGAGGAGAATTAATGCTTAATACATCTGCCGCACCTCTATACCCTTCCCGGCCATCCGCCAAACAGGGGAGAGGCACAAACACGCGGAATCACGATGTGTTTGAAGTTCTCTGTTCATTATAAGCAAAGAGAGCATATCGAAGGTGCCCTGTGTCACGTACTGTACATAAAGTACATCAGAAGAGCAAAAGTCATTAACATGTAAGACATGGAGAGGCACGGAGACAGACAGACGATAGGAAATACATTAGCATTTTCCGGGTGGACAAAAGGGCTCCAGCGAACACAAGCTATTTGTATGTATATTCGTCTAGACACGGGCTATAGGAAGTATTACCATATAAGAAATGCGGAACTGCAATGATGGGGTTATTTTATGGACATGAACCATGATAACATTCGCACAATATCAGAAAACCTTATGATTGGTTAGAACCTTTACTACATATGAAATCTCACCCAATCAGGGTTCCTTCCACAGTCAGATACCCTGAGAGTCACATCACGTCAAATAATGTTACTCAAAATGTGCAAAATAAGTATATCTATGGCAACAAGACAGAAACAATCAGCTCAAACTTTACCTATTGAAAGGATGATCAAAAGTTTACACGCCCTCTTATTCTGATTAAAAATTCAATCTGATCAGGCTGAATTGGATCAGACTGTTCTGACAGAGATGGTTATAAAAATGATTTGCTTTTATTCCAATTAGACCAGTTTACTCATTTTTTGCAGTATTAGGGTCCATATGACAAGTGACCAGAGAGACAATGGAGGCATTTTACGGTCCAGGTATTGACATTATTATATCTGAAATTTTTTATAAAATCCTCAGTGATTCGTCTGAGCTACATTTACACTAAATGGGAATGCTGTGACTTTTTGCATGTCTTTTTAAATGCTACATGGGGGGACAAAATATCTTGATATTGCTCTAGACCTCAGGAGCACAACATAGCCAGAAGGCACATTCCTAAATGTTATAAAAAAGAAGTTATTCTTAGGAAAACACAGAGCACACATTATTTTGAAATTAAAATCAAAATGAATGTTTATCCACAGAGTCATGTTTTATTTATTTTTGATTGTTTAAAAAATGTAGTATATGTAATCAGGATTAAAATCAGTAACTGTATATACAGTACGTTCAAGGTAAGAGTGATTATACAGCGAGTTGCGAGTTACAAGTTACAACTTTATTAGAAAAAAAACGATAACTGACTTTGCTGTGCTTTTTTATCCTTAGGGAAAATGGGTTAATACTGTACATGTCAGACTGTAAATCAATAACACTTTCAGGCTTGTGGTGGTATTTCTAATGATTTTTCAAATCAATACCCATGATCTCAGATCCATAAGACAGTTAATTATGAGCTATCACTTCATGTTTTATTGTGTCGTGGAACGCATTCGCTTTTGTGAAAGGATCTCGGGAAAACACTGACGAAGGATTAAAGAGCTTATAGACCAAACGGAAGAGTAAGAGCACACCTGCCGATACGTCTTAACTGCTCCGATATCAGCTGCTTTATAAACTCCACATAAAGAACCGGTTTACAGGAAGCACTCTGTTAAAATAACAGTCTGTTACTTGCTTTCTTCTCTCTCTATAAAACACTCTTTCTCCCTGTGGTCCAATTCCACCTTAACACACCCCCGTCTACTTCCCCTCGGCCGTCTTAAGGGTCACTCGATTATCCTATCAGCTTGAGTTAAGTTTATTAGATGAAGGAAGGCTTCGAGTCGACATCAGTGTTCTCCGGCAGTACTACTTGCCCCGAAGGTATTGCGGCAATCTGACACCAATTCTTTTTTTTTTTTTTTTTTTTTTTTCCAAAATGGCGGATGTAGCTGTTTAAACAGGGTCGATAAAATACTTCCTATTACAATCGTGTAACATTTGATTTCTCGTGTTTAAATTAGGTTTACTCCTCAATCTCTGTCTGTACATGAGTGCTGCTGGAGTTGTGTTACTTTACTTAGTGTGGAAGGCCTGGGTTTGATTCCCAGCCAATGCCCAAACCCCCTTCTACTGGATGCAGTGCCAGTCCCAAGCTCGGATAAAATGGGAGGGTTGTGTCAGGATGGGCATCCGGCGTAAAACCTGTGCCAAGCTTGTGTATGGATCGGATGGTCCGCTAGCAACAACCATATGTACAGTACTGTGTAAAAGCATTGCCCCTCTTCATTTCTTTATAATTTGCTTTTAAAGAGGCAGACTTTCTTGTATTTTAATGTAGTCTTGAGGAAAACATCTCCAGGCTTTCTAAAGGACCTTATGTCTCTCATTTTCAGTCCAGTCCCTGTACCTGACCAGTTTCTAAGGAATGCTTTTTGTTTGTTAAGCCACACAATGACCTATGAATCATTCAAGATTTAAAACCATCTAACATAAGGTATGAACCAGTGAGAAACAGGTGCAGATGATGACAGATAATGTCAGGAACTCTTGGCAAAAGGTGGAAATAGTCTCTGGATAGGATGCCAGTCCATCGTATTGCACCATACACATACACTCTCTCCTAGTGGCAAGTTACAACAGCTCATCCACCTACCAGGTGGGTAGAAATCAGACAACCTGATAACCGGAGAACCTGGAGGAAGCCGCACTGGGAAATGAAGAGATTTGGATTAAAACTTCTTGTAATATTTAGATTTTCTTTCTAGGGAACAAACAAGACATTGTTGACGAGGGAAGCACAGGAACAAGCATAATATAATCAAATAGCATTGCTCAGAGCTTATGTAAGGAGTGTCAGGACATGGTAATGATTTTAAGAATGACAAACATCCACCTATTAATATGTTTGGAATTTTAATTCGATTCCACAACAAACTCTGACCCTCCCCTTTTTTGCAACGTACCAATTGTCAATCTTTCATCACTGGTTTCTCATGGGAAAAGAGAATGTATTTTCTTCTTTGTCCTCTATCTGAGGTCACTGTGTGCTGCACCTTGGTTAGCCGTATAAGCAGGGTATATAGGGAGGGAAAAACCCTCTGCTGATCTGCTTATTTATTTGTTTATTACTTATGTTTTTATTGCTCTGCCATTGCTGGTTTCAATTTAATGAAATTTGATGCAGAGTGTATTAGAAAAGGATTTGAGTGCTGGACTCCTGCGTTTGCTAAGAGGGATTTAAGCCGGTTGAAAAAAAAAACAAAAAACATAGGACTTTTGCTTTAAAGCACCTCAGCATTGTGCTTTAATCCTGTATTCCCCATATGGGGATAGAACAGTGACAGCAAAAACAGGAGCTCTTTATTAATATGAACAGATGCCGCGCACTCGGGAGCTTTAGTGAAATGTTACTGAGGCACTTTGAGAGCGGAGATTTTCTCCCAGCAATGGGAGTACAGATTAAGAGGCCTTTATATATGTTGCTGTTAGAGACAAACAGGGGAAAAAAAGGAAAAAGAAAGTGGAAAACTGGTGTAGCAGCATTTTTTTTTTCAAGGTCATAATAATAATAATAATAATAATAATAATAATTAATTGTTTTTTTTTTTCTCTCATCATATTTTAGAAAAACTTCCAATCTGGGAAGACCAAAGGTTAACAACATCCCATCGCTAAACAGCTGGACAAAAGGAAACAAACAAACAAAAAATAATAATTAGGAGATAATATTAGGAGATATTTTCAGAATAAATAAATAAATAAACATTTAAGTTTCTACTAACATTATTTCCTTCATTGCTTTGTCTTATACTGTAAATGTAAAAAACTTCAGAAATAAGTAACTTAATTGATTTAAAAAAAACTTTAATAGCTTTTGCAGCATTTATTGATGATGACTTAATCCAAGAGAAAATAAAT
>JAOVVA010000017.1:3369399-3389973 GCA_028565275.1 Leiocassis micropogon
ATGTGTTCATTCATAGTTTTGATGCCTTCAGTGAGAATCTACCAATGTAAATGGTCATGAAAATAAAGAAAACACATCGACAGATAGATGAGAAGGTGTGTCCAAACTTTTGGCCTGTACTGTAAGTACTTATATAAGTAAGTAATATAATAAAATAAATAATTAAATAAAAATAAAGAAAAAAGAAAGAAAGAAAGAAAGAAATGGGGAAACACTAAAAAAAATAAAACTAATAAATAATGAATAGGGTATTTTTTTGTACAATAAAAAAAAATGTTGTAATTATTTTATTATATGCCATGAATATAAACGATGAATTCCTTTCATTTCATTGGCCATTATTGATTGGAAATTAGCTCATTATTATCTCCCCTACTTCTTCTTCTTCCTTATCTTCTTCATCTTCTTACTTCTCTTCCTCATCATCATCACTTATGTTTATGTTCTTGTTGCTGCTGCTGTTGTTGTTGTTGCTCTTTTTTCTTCTCCTCTTCTCATCATCATCACTAGCATCATCATTATCATTGTTGTTCTGCTGTTGTTGCTCTTCTTCTACTCTTCTTTTTCTTCTTCTTCTTACTCCTCCTCAAAATCATCATCAAAATCATCATCATCATTTTTGCTGTTGTTGCTGCTCTTTTACTTCTCCTTCTCCCCTTCATTTTCTTCTTCTTCCTTCTTTTCTTCTTCTTCTTCTCCTTCTCCAGCTTCTACTTCCACTTCTCCTCATCATCAACATTATTTGTTGTTGTTGTTGCTGTTGTTGTTTACTTCAAAAAGACATTCCCAAATCATGAAGAGTCTAAAGAAGAGAAAGAGAAAAAACAGTATCCGCTAGCTAATTTTAGCCCACCTTTTCCTTTTTCGTCTCTTTGAGTATTTGTACTCTCTGTACGCTTTTATCCCTCGCTTTAAAGACAGACCTTTTGACACATTCTTCTTTTATTTTGCCCTGAAACCTTGAAGCTAATGTGACTATTACCCGAAATCGTTTTTAAGTATCTGCCTTAAACCACCTCCGGTTCTGCAATAATAGGATATAATGTGACTCATGCATTTAATAAAACATGCTGTAGCTGAAAGTTATAGGGACGGCCATCTTGGATATCTGCTCTGCTAGACTCCGCCTCCTGGTGTCATGTAAAAGACAGTTGTAATTTATACTGTAGTATCGCTCATTTATGAACTTAAATGCATTTACTGTATATTACATTTGAGGTGTGTCTGAAAGGACACATTTGAAATTCGCTCTGAATCATCCTCCTCTCACAAAGTCTGATCATTCTAGACTGTAACTGCCTCCAAGACAATTAATTGGACAGTAAATGGCTTTTGTCGACGATTACTTACCGTATTATTCATCCATTTCGGTTCAGCTCAGCCATGTAATTGGGTGAATACGTTTATCCACAAACACACATACGCACACATACACAAACGCGGTGATGAAGTGTATCTTTTGTCTCCTCCGCTGATTGTGTGTAACCATATCCCCGTTCAGTTTTATGAGATGGATTTCTCCTTATGTGTGTAATTTAGTGCCTGCATCGTCGACCCTTTTGTGTTCCTCAAGTGAAGTTTTACGCTATTCAGCTCATGCATTTAGTCTTTCATTAATACCCATAATGCACTTTTCCCCCCTCTTTCTGTCAAGACAGAGACATCAAAAGTTGACTGTATGACTGTATAATGGCTCGGAGCCGCAGTGCTATGGAGATAAATGAATGGTTGCAGGAAGCAGGAAGCTCACATGCTGTGTGTCCTGTTTTATTCTAAACACAGACTCTATTTTCTCTTAACCGTTCTGCAATGGCATTTATTACAATCTTTTTTTAAAGCATGCACACTGCAATATTCTTGTGTAGTTCTTCATTTGATATATTTAAATCATGAAGAGCGAGAGAGAGAGAGAGAGAGAGAGAGAGAGAGGGAGAGATACAGTACCTTTGGCAGAACAAACATCAAGCATAAGAGACAGAAATGAATTTAAAGCATTATTAAAAATAAGGCGCCTACAAACACAAAACCCATACCTCATGATTAAATAAAAAGGCTTTTTAAATCTTAATTCCTTGTAAATTACTTCAAACCTAGTGCATGTTTTAATTTAAGTAATGTTGTTATTCAATTAAAAAAAAGGTTCTTCAAGTCCATTTTCAAGCAGAACTTTAATACTTATACAGTATGGGAGGACATCCATATCCCAAGATTTGTCTGAAGGCTGGCAAGCAGTCCACAAACGGTTGTAGGAGAAATACATCCTTCTCACTAGACCAAATTGTAGGTCATATAGTGATAATATAGAATAAAATCCCACCTAGTTTGAATCTTATCAGAAGGTTCACTGTTGCGCCCTTGAGCCAGGCTCTTCACCCCAACCACTCAATCTGGCAACTTGAACCTGTAAGAAAATGACGGATATATCTCCAGGAAGGAGAGTATTCATGGGCTGATGTGCCTGTTGGCACGTGGATGGACCCCTTATGCCCAGATTCCCCCTGCAAGTTTACAGCTAGATTTGCGTTCCAATTGGACTGATGTTTCTGACCCACTTCTGTAACCTGGATGTGTCAGGGACATTATTCAAAAGAAAAACAACTTGAACCCCATAGGCCATTAAACAAAAAAAAAATAAAAAAAAATAAAAAAATCATAAGTCCGGTTTCTATCTGTCTTCAAAGGTCACATATTATACTCCCTTCAAAAGAAGTTTGCATAAGATTTTTCAAAAATGTGTGTGGTAATAGTCTAGCTGAAATACACTGCAGATCCTACAGTACATTCATAATAGGTGGCATGGTGGCTTAGTGCTTCGCACTGTCACCTTGCACCTCCAGGGTCTAATAAGTATAATAAGAGAGCCAGTGTTGGTTCAGGTGAAATAGGCTCTGCGTTGCTGATTGGAGGGTCGGGGACTCATCCCCTGCAACTGCAGTGGTGCTCGTATTGGGTCCTTGAGCAAGGAGCATAACCCTATGCCCATACTGTACATAATACTGAGCTTCTGAGATGCAGGCCGTCCTCAGCGCCTGTGTCAAGCTTGGACGAAGGATGATTTTTTTTTTCAGGACATTGTAAATCCTGTGTCAATACCTTGCAGATTGAACAATCTATTGTAGTCGACTCTGAGAATAAGGGAATAATATATAAATTTGGCAGACGCCCTTATCCAGAGCGGCTTACATTTTTATCGCATTAAACATCTGAGCAGTTGAGGGCCTCGCTCAAGTGCCCAACAACTTGGTGGATCAGGGACATTACAAACCATAGTCCAATCCCTTAACCACTGAGCTACTGCTGACCCCTGATATGTACTAAGCAGGTTAATTCATGGTGACATCCTCAACATGTAAAGATATGAAAGTTAAAATACAGTTGAGAACTGAAAAAGCTAGGTCAACCATTAGCCGTTACCCACAAACCCATCCTTATTTACTGTAAGTCTTAAAAATGGCATTCAGAGAACAGTAGAGTTGGGCAGAATTGAATGGAGTTGGCAAAACTGGGTGGAGACAAACACTGAGCTGGTGGAGGGTCTCTTGTTAGATGAGGTCACAATAAGGGGAACATACAAATACAATGTGCAGGGACCGATACATGAATGTAAAAAGGGACAAACAGCAGGGAATGTTTTTAAATGCTTGATCATGACTTAAAAAGTGAAATTTGCATAATTAAAACAAAGCCATTCTGATGGTGCCAGGGAGGAGACCTTTTAATATATATCGTGCATCTAGAATAGTTTTATTGTTAAGGTTCATATATAGAACAGACTTTAGCTTTCCATAGAATATCATGACCAGCCTCTTCTTAGTAAGTCGATAATGTGAAGCGGTGAGGTTTTTTCTAAATATTCAATAAAAACCCCACTCTCACAGGAGTGATGTCGCTCTCTCTCTGCTCTAAACTACATTTGGGTCACTACTTATTTTGAAGGATGAGTCTGACTTTTTTTTGCCTTAAAAAAAAAAAAAAAAATCAAAGCTCCCAAAACATGTATTGACTCCTTCATCTACTACACCTTGAAGAAAATTGATTCAGATATGAAGCAAGAGAAAGAAAATTAGAGTGGTTACTCCACGCAACTACTCTTTTTTTTTTTTTTTTTTTTTTTGAGAGATTTCTTTTCTTTCATGCTTGCTAAGTCTTATTACACACCACCCAGGGGGTGAAGAATCAATTTGCGAAGCTTAAACAGAAATGCCAATTTCATTTTCTATCCTTGAAAAAAAAATGTATTGTAGGGCAGGAGGGGAAAATATATACATATATAAATAAATAAAGGTGATGGGGAAGAAAAAAAAAAGAAATACAATAAACAAGACGCCATGGACAGTTAATCCATCTGCGTTCTGCTCAGTAGTTTTCATGTTGTCTCTTCCTGTTTGTCTGGTTAAATTCATGTGTGTAGGCCATAGAAAGTGCACTGGCTAAGATGATTGTATGTTCGAATTTAAATTGCTTGTATTTATGAATAAATTGAAATTGTATGAGTTTAAAAATGGCGTTTCGTTGGGGTCAGGACGTACCATGTCTGCTGTATCTTCAGAATCAGGCTGTTTATTACTGTAAGAAATGCAGGATGTATGTGAATAATTGCAAATCAGGAGGACAGATTTGTTCAAATTTGTGAGTCAAGTTCAAATCCCAGAACTTTAAGACACAGTTGAATAAGATTCATTAACCCTTAGCTGTCATGCTGTATTGTGAATAAAAAAAGCATCTGCCAAATGAAAATAAACGTACAGTAAGTGGACTTTTGACTTTGGCATGTTAAGGTTCTGTGTTGTTGACATCAGCCAAGGGTTTGAGGTCCTATCAGGTTTATCAAGATGTAGACCTATAGACACTAGAGATGAGGGGAAAAATCTATTTAGTTATGTGTCATGATGATGCGACAATTCACATATTGCCAAAATAAATTTAAAATGTATATAATGTTTGCAATATGAGGGTGTAAAATATTGCCATTTCTCTTAAATCCACACTTTAAACTATTTTTATAGTGAATTATTTGCTGTTTGTTTAGAGTTGTAACAAAATCTTTTATAAAAAAAAAATATATATATATATATATATATATATTACTACCAGAATCGCAATACGTTAGAATCGACCCCTAGGTTTCGTGTTAGTATCGTATCGGCGATTCCCATCCCTAATAAACACATCTACAATGTCTGACAAAATCATAAAGTCAGGAAAAAAGTCTGAAAAAGAAATAGCTGTGGCAGCATGCTTGCACAGTGAGTAGCCCTGATATCTTACAGCTCCAGACTGCAGACAATTTGATCCTGAACATGAGTTACTGTCTGTGTGAAGTTTTCAATCGGTAGGTTTTTTTCTTTCCTGGTTCTCTTATTTCCTATTAGCTCTGATGTACTCACAGTATGGGTTATCTGCAGTTCTCCGGTTTCCTCCATCCAGCCACCAAATAAATAAATGTGTGTGTGTGGCTGCATTTTGTCCTGTGAAGGACTGGAAACCCATCCAGGATGTTTTCATCAGCCAGTCTCCCTGTAATAGGCTCCAGCCCCAGCATGAACCTGGCCAGCTCACCAATATACAGTACACACCTAAACCCAAACTTACACTGATCAGCCATAACTTTAAAACTATTAAACTATTTAAACCACCTAGGACCTAGGTTCCCCTTGTGCCATCAGGGCAGGTCTGGCCCTTTGGGTTTGGCTCCATATGACCTCTGGGTGTAAACCCTGGACTCTTTGCTTAGCTAAACCATGTACACAGTAGGCTGTGATGTGCTTGGTGTTCTGATACTTTTCTCTCATGGCCTGTATTGACTTTTTTTTTGTTGCCAGTTTGTACTTATTGGCTTCTCTTATATGGTTATCAAACTTATTTCTAGAAAGAAGCAAATTAATCTGCAGAGCGGTAAAAAAAAACAAAAATCAAAGCTTTTTCAATCTCATTTTATAGAGAGAGGAAATATTCTTGTACATAATTTATTAAATCATCATAAGGAATATTAGATACATTGGCTCATATTCAAGATATAATCACTTGTAAAGCCATGGAATTTTAATCACAGGCAAAATAGGAATATCAAATAATTACATATGGCATTATGATTAAAATTCTGCACTAGGTTGTGGGTTCAAAACCTGGACTTAACAACCACTCTTGGCCCTTAAGCAATATTTAATTAGCAAAACCCTTAACAGTCAGCTGCTTAGCTCTGTCTTATGTGTGAGGAACTTACTCACTTAAAAATATCTTCCAAATACAGATTATAACTGGAACAGTAAAAGAATAAGCTCAGTACTAGGAATGTAAAAAAAAATAAAAATAAATCATAGACATGTGTAACAAACAGTAAGATGTTTTCAATTGAATAACCAACCAGAGACATTATGAATCAGTCAGTACCTCAGAAAGGTTCAGTTCTTCTTGCTGGTGTTGTTGTTGTTGTTGTTGTTGTTGTTGTTGTGAAGCAGTTGGAGTTCGGAGTGTATACTATAACAGGTTGCCATCTTGAGAGATAAAACATCTAGCACAAATCCATCCAAACACTATCACTTTAACACACACGCACACACACACACACACACACACACACACACACACACACACACACAAAGTCCCCTGCTGTTCTGACAGGTGTCGAAATCACTTCAAAAACACCTAGTGACTTTAAAAAATAAGCCGAAATAAAAATGATAGTTCCGTCACTCGGGCTCTGCTGGTGAAGACATGAACACAATGTTTCTGTACACACTGGTCAAATCACATTCACAGTCAGTGCTTGCAGGAACTCACCTGAAGCTATCTAACTTCAGAGATGTGCTGCTGTAGGTATGATAGAGGTGTCAGACTCTGACGTTGTCCCTGTCAGTTTCAGCTAGTCGAATGAACCTGACAGGAAGTCATAGCACAGTCAACAGCTTTATGAAAGAAGAAAAAATATTAATCTAAGTGACTGGAGAAGATTATTACAACCTGATGATAGTAGCATAGGCCTGTCCATTTCTATCCAAATCAGATTCAACCAGTTCACGATATTGAAACTTTTACCCCAGGTTAAAAAGCTCTTTACAAGGTGTACCCAGACCATACCTACTTAATTTATAGAATCCAAAAGCTTGTTCCAGTCGCATCTTATCAGCAAGTTATCATGTCTTGGGTAGATCTAACCAACAGACACCAATCTACATACTGTACTGTAAAAGTAGATGAATAACTTAAGACCTGCAAACATATTCAGTTCTAGACCAGTCCATAAACTCCAAACAGACCAGTTCTTTCCCCAAAACTGTCCAAAAGGAGTCGTACCCAAAGCAGTTCTGCTGACCCCATTTTTAGTCCTTAGACGGTTTATTTCAGGCTAATCTGCGTAGCTCTGTGAAAAAAATGTGGTTTAGTAAACATAATCCATACTAGACAGTCACTCTAATTTTTTCATATTATATTAAATAAACGGAAATAAATGTTTTCCTGCGACACGCTGCAAAGTGCCTAAAGATACGATTTAAAAAACCTCAGCAGCAACGTCATCTCTCCTCTTGTTTATTCCAACCACTTACCATTCAGCATCAGCAGTATACAGTACTAATCACCGGCCTGATCATCTGTCATCATCTGCACCCGTTTCTCATTGTTTTATTCCTTATTCCTTAACTTAGATGTTTTTTTATGTTTGATTGATTCAGAGGTCACTGAGTGGCAAACAAAAAAAAAAAACATTAACCTGAAATTGGTCAGGTATAGGGACTGGACTGAGCCAAATACTTACCAAAAATGAAAGCAAGTTCAGGAAGCCTGAATAACTATTCCCCAAGATTATATAAAAACAATGCAAGAATCTCTGGCTTTTTGGAAGCAAAATATGTAGAAATAATGGGTGGCTCAAGACTCAAGACACAGTATTGTCAGGTTAGAGAGTTTTGGTTAAAAAAAAGTCCCTTTAAGACCATTTCAAAATGCAACCGCTTGTCCAACCGCTAGAATCCAGCCTGTCTATAGAATCCAGCTCAATCCAATCACCCGATTTGCCCAGTGTTGCTTAGTGTTGCCAAGCACTCCCAATACAGTCCAGATGAAACCAATGCAATTATTCCATGGAATCTAATTGTGTCCAGGTGCAGATGTGCCATTCTCATCCATCCCTGTTCATTTCTGTCCAGTTTGTGGCAAGTCAATCCAGTCAAGTACAAGGTCCTGCCCAGTCCTTTGTAGTCTTGTTAGTGTAGTCCAGTCCAGGGGAACAAACAGTCCAGTTTAGTCCAATTGAATACAGCACAATTTGGATGTAGCTCACTTTAGCTGAAACCAGTTCTGTCTAGCCAGTCTAGTTCAACCCACCCCAGATGAAACCAATCCAACACAATCTATTTTAGTCTATTTAAGTCCACCCCAGTCCAGCCAGTCCAATTTGGCCCAATTCAGTCAAGTCCAGATGAAAGCTGGAGAGCCTCCAGAGGCTGTTGTGTTTTTTTTTTTTTCATACATATCACACCTCAAATGTCAGAGCCGTAATGGAGTTAGGAGTGGTCTCTTGCCTGTATGCATTCCAGAGACATGTACTACAGCACAGACTTCCTCACAAATCTTCGAATTAGTCTGGAAGTCTCTTGGTCTTACCTTTAGAATTTAGATCAGGATTGACAGTTATTGTTAGTAGACATTGAGGTGCCTGCATCAATCATTCCTCTTTGTTCCACTTATCTCTTGATCTGATCTCTTGTTTTTTTGTCAGTCTATCCTTTTTATAATTCTAGGCAGATGGACAGATTGATATCCTCCCTCTCACTCTACCTAGCGATAAGCAGGGGATCAGAAAAAAAAAGTGTTCAAGGTGTTTAGTATTCCTTACCTCCCTGTTGAGTGTGAGCGTGTTTGTGTGTGTGTGTGTTTAGGACAGTGTATGAGCGAGCAAGCACATTTCTGTTTGTCTCGTGTGAGGCGGATTACGTGTGCAGAAATCCAGTCGCTCAGAATCTCCCGCACGTCATACCGAGCTGCAAAATGCTTTATGTGGGAGGCTGATTCAGGTCAGAGAGAATCAGTGCAGATTTGTATAGCTGTTCTCACAATTCCCCAACTGACACAAAGCCTTCACTGACTGAATTCCCTCAGGCTGACACACACAGACGGCAGCTGGCCCTCTGGCACAGACTTCCTGGCACTCCATCTCATCCTAATTAATCTCCCAACATGGACACACACACACTCACACACACACACACACACACACACTTGCGCACATAAACTCCTGCAGATTTCGTCTGTTTGAGAGTAAGAAGACGATTGCCTCCAGTTGCATCCTTGGGTTCCATCATTCCTTACTGATAGCGTTTTCTAATTGGCTGGAGGCAGTAGGAACAAGAACACAAAAACAAACACAAAGTTGAGAGTATGTGATAAGTGGCGTTGCTTATTAAGACACAACACCATTTAACCCTGTGTTAGGACAGTGGTAGCAGCCCATAAACACAAGATTGCGGGCTTTAATCCCACGGCCAGGGATTTACTTTTGACCAGGAGGCTTTAAAGTACATTTACCTACAGATTTGTGTATTTAGGTGGCTTGCTCTATCATACATAGATTGTGAGTTTGAATCCACACAATGTTATAGCCATTCTTGGCAGGGAGTCCAAAACAGGGATACTTTTGCTTACTTGTCAAGCACATGCATGTAGAAAGTAGTATGGTGATCTCAGTGTAGTATGAGATGCATGGCTGGTTGGCTTCATGCGTCTTTAAGTAAGCATGCGACAGCCTTCAACCTCCTGGATTGTTGGTTCTGGATCTAGATCTGAACAGTGGGTGGGAATCTGCCAAGATTTTGTTAGGAAGGAAATCTGGGAAAATCTTTTGGCAATTCTATTGGCAGACTTTTTTTCACCAAGTAATGAAGACAAGAAGATTAAAGTTGAATCCAGAATTATAAAGCATTCTTTGTTTTTTCCACACTAGATCTAAAACCTATCCTGGGAACACTGGGTTCAAGCCAGTAACCCACTCTAAGCAAGACACCAGACCATTAGAAGGTACTGCTTGGGCTACATGGGGGTGTTTTCACATTAGATCCCCGGGATCCTTTCCGAGAACACCTGATGCCAAAGTCTGGTCATCCATGAGAACACAATCCTAGCATTCTTGGGAACTGTGGCCAAATCCGCTGGTGGTTTAAAAAATTATATGGTGTACTCAGGGACTGGTTGAATCATATATGGAAGCCTGTCATAGACATCAGTGCTGTCTGTCTCTTCCAAATTCTCCATGTGCGCATAACGCATCCCAATCTTATCCTCTGAACACAGACATGACTAATACAGTGGGGAGGCAGAGACAGTTGCTCTTGACATTTTTTTCCAAAATATCAATAATATTAGGCATAGTGCAAAAGTTAGCTTCCTCATTCTCTTCTTCTGTTGTCCTAAATTGCAGAAAACAAACCAAGTAGGTGCATACTGCCACCTGCTGTATCGGAGGGTGTAAGTACATAACTGTACCCGCGAACAGCGAGCAATTAACAGTGTGAATTCTGGCCAGCAGGGGGGAGTGGGTTTCGTGATAAATGTGAAAACACCCGTAGAATATCCAATCCACTTATTTCAGGTGGATAGGAACCAAAGTTCCTAGAGACAAACCATTCATACACAATGAATACATGATGTACTTAGTATGGACAGTAACCAGTCGACCCTGTAGTGGAATACTGTAATATCCAGTTCTTCACTGATCTGCCCAGAGTCGCTGATTTAGCTTGCCCAGGCTTGTGGTCAGATATAGAGTCTATCCTGAGAACACTGGATTTGTGAGGCAGAAGGAAACTGGATAATCCAGAAGATGTTGACATGGGGAGAACATTTAAAACTCAAAAACTATATGCCTCAAGGCTCAAAGATTGGACCTTGGAGCTCTGAGGCAGCAACACTAACTCATTGCATATAATCCTATGCCTTTCATTATTATTATTATTATTATTATTATTATTATTATTATTATAAAATAATACTAATAATACTAATAATAATATTATCCATGCATCTATTATCTAAACCAGACATCCTATATAAGTGGTTTTGGTCTGATGAGTGAGGTGCTAGGTCATTGCAAGGCACATACAGTACATATACACTCAGACACCCAATCACCCACTACAGGCAGCTTAAAAATTCCAGTCAATATAGACCGCATGTCTTTGGAAACCGGAATACCTGGAGGAAACCAACTAAGCATGTAGGGAACATGAAAACTTCAGGCACATCAGATCAGAGGCTAGATTTGAACCTCCAAACCGGAGGTTTGAGGCAACAGTGCTAAACCTAAGCCACAGTGCCACCCGATTTATTATTATTATTATTATTATTAGTACTAGTAGTAGTAGTAGAAGTAATAACCACTGCCATACTCTGTGCTTAAATTTGAAGCAAAGCATCTAACAAACCATATCAAAATTGTAATGTGATACCCTTTGAATAAGGGATGCACCATCAAAAAATTGGAGGTAATGGAGTGTGAACAGAACATTCAGATGGGCTTGTCTCAGTCGGCTCCCTTGCACACCTCGGACGTGAGGCATCTGTTTGATTGCATGATGGGAATGCTTTTTTATTTTATTATTATTATTATTATTATTTATTTTTTATTTTTTAATTAAAAAATATTCACAGTTCTTCTATATACATGACTGTGTAAGCGTGTGCAATCTGAAGGTGTCGCTGTTGGTCTGTTTTAACTGGCCTCGTTGTGTGGTGAATAATGAGCGTTTAAAGGCGTCAGTTGGTGCTTTTATGCCATTCGGCTCAGACGCCCAACTCTCTAATTAGAAGCTTGAGCGAGTGCCAGAGCACATGTGTTTGGTACTGTGTGTGTATATGTGTGTGTGCCGGCACTTATCGAGACGCAACCTTTTAAAGTATTTATTAAAAAGATACGCCTGGCTACTGCGGCGACTGCTTCCCCGGCAACAAGCCGTGACGACTGGAGCACTGTGTGACGCACCTTGGCGTTTCTTGAAGACATGAATAAATTCCATTTGAAGGTGATTTGATATTTCAAGTCTCTTTGAATGGATTAAACTTAAAATGTCAACTCCGAGGGAGCAGCTGGGCGGGGAGGCACTTCCAAGCCCTGGAGCTGGCCATTCTGGGGTTAAAGTTCAAATCTGCCACACACCCCTGCTGGAGATCTAGGCTGTGTCCCAAACACTGGGGTTTGATAGATGGTGTACAAAGAGACCGCATCAGAGAGAAGAGTCTCTAAACGTAGAAGCGTACCTAAAGCTTTAGGGTTTCACAGCCTGTGAGCTAATAGGCAAACTAGATGTGAGCGCACGAGCTCTGAAATGGCTAAGTGTATATTAACCCTAGCTAAGTTATCGCTATATCATTACATATTCCTATCTAAATTGACTTGTTGCATTATGGGTAAAGGTTATATGGTTTGCCTGCTGGAAATAGCGGCATTTAAATATTTAATAGATGTAATAGTCAATATTGGAAAGGTTTGTTAGACTGGTTATGCAACGGCTATGTGAGACTGACACTTGAACTCGGGTCGGAACATTAAAACGGCTGACTTTCTAATGAGAACGCTAACTAGAGATGAAGTGTTGCGTTTGTGACAAAGCCCCGAAAGCTCTTCGGTTCCAGTAGAGTGCAAAAGTGAGAACAGCAGTGTAACACTAATTCTGCCCCCTGAGCAATTAAAAAAAAAAGAAAAGAGGACGAGCTGTTGCCAGATGAGATGTGTGTGTGTGTGTGTGTGTGTGTGCGCGTCTGTGTGTGTGAGAAAACCCAGAATGAGCAGCCAGGCAATTTAAATAATTACAGATTGACAACCTTTAGTAGATTTGTAGATTTGTGTTTTCATGTGTGTGTGTGTGTGTGTGTGTGATGGTTGGATTTAACTGTGTGTGTGTGTGTGTGTGTGTGTGTGTGTGTGTGTGTGTGTGCACTAAAAAACGTTTTGGCTGAAGCTGTGCCTGCTGAAGCGTGTCGAATGGGAAAGTTACAGGACGTTAATGCGCTGGCTGCTGTTCTCTTTCGCTCATTCATATTTCATTCGCTCTACCATAAATGCTCGACTTATTGGTCTTATTTCCTCCCAAACTCATTGTTTATAGATCAGCCCTGCTCGGCAGGGTCCACGTTTCCTAAAAGCTTGTGTGCGTCCGTAATCGAAACAACACTAAACTGATTTATGCTTCTCGTCGAACGCCCGCAGGGACATGAGCGTTTTCTTGCTCTTCTCCGTCTCCGATGAGACACCTTAGCCAATTTAGTCACTTTAAGATAAATTGAACATCTTTGGCTTATTGGATTGAGCAGAAGTAGGTAGGGAGAAATAGAAAAAAAAAAAAGAAAAAAAAGAAATCTGTTTGCTGACAGCCTCATCTGCGATTTTGCGGAGGCCGGACATCTTCCGCACCATCGATGAGACAATTAATATGTCCTCGGGGACGGTGAGCAGATGAGCGAAAGTGCTGAGGAGGATGAAGTGTCGCGTTGCTTTTCTCTGAACGTGCACTTCAGGTACGAAACTTGTCCACTGCGACGTCCTACTGTGTTTAACTTTTAAAACTCTGAAATATGTCAAAATATCGCGTGCGTCCATTACATACAGGATTCCACAATATGTAGAGATGAGACACCCCTCATTTCTAAATATTTGAATGTAGTTCTGATTATTATTTCTCCAGGCAGACGATAAAAATCTATATTTTTATTTTCAGTCCAGTCCCCGTACCTGAGCAGTTTCAGAGGAAAGTTCTTTTGCTTGTTAAGTAGCCTATAAATTATTCAGGCATAAAAAAAAAAAAAAAAAACATCTAACTTATGGCATGAACCAGTGAGAAACAGGAGCAGATGGTGACAGATGATCAGGCCTGAGTGCTGAGTGGTTGGAACAGACGAGAGGGGAAATGAGGTTGCTGCTGAGGTTGTTTTAAATTGTATCTTTGGGCACTTTGCAGCATGTTAAAGTGACACATTTGTTAAATTCTTAAATCAAGACTTTTGCACAGTACTGCATTTGTGAGAAAAATAAATGAACAGATAAATAAATAAATAAATAAATAAATAAATAAATACATGTATTTACTTTGAACTCCTTTTACTGAACAAAATCCAGTTAAAAATTTAGTTCCCAGTCAAAAATTTAGTTCCCAGTCAGAATATACGCAGGCCTCTCTGAAAGACAAACGTCTATATCAGCCATTTGTAGGACAGAAGTGGTTGATAGAGTTTGTCTCAGGCAGCTCTGCCTAGTGATCATTATTGATAGGAACAATTGATGGATGCTGATGGATTCTCTTGAGAGTCTTTGAGCTGCTATTCATTTAATTTAATTTATTTATGTGGCGATCTCAGCTATAGACAGTAACACAAAGCTGATTCACAGCAATCTGGTTTGAAATAAGGTAAGTAATTATATACAGATACACATAGACAAAAAATAATAATATGACACTTTGAATGAAAATGAAAAAGGAAGGAACATTTCATGTGTCAAATTCAAAAGAACATAATATGTTTAATTTACATACAAATATAGATTTTATCATGAAAACATTATTTCATAGCTTTTCCTACACGTCCATTGTACAGTACAAAGCATGATCACTTCACATTGAGAATAATATATATCGTCATGTTTAAGGCTTATCCCGTGCAACTGAGGTGCACCCTGGATGGGGTGCCAACCCTTCGCAGGACACGACGCACACACTCATACACTACAGGCAATATGGAGAAATCTATGCGGTCAAACTATGCGTCAAGTGTTTGGACTATGGGCAGAGACTGTAATACTCAGGAGAAACTCACCAAGCACAGGCAGAACATGCAAACTCCACGGAAACAGACCAGAGGCAAGATCCAAACCTCCAACTCTGGAGGTGCAAGGCGACAGCACTAAACACTAAATCACTGTGCCACGACGAAGTATTATCATGAAACAGTAATATTATGAACTCACTGATCTGATGAGAAATGTAGAATTAAATTATTAGAATTCAAAAAACTAGTTTATGTTTTTAGGAGTTTTTCAGTCATTATAATGACTGAAGTTTTGAAGTTGATCATTATTTGTAAATTGACCTTCATTAACACATCATCACTCTTTTTTTCAAAAAGAGAATGGAACCGTAATAAGGGGGCGAGGATATGACAGAAAATTACACGCTACTAAGGCGGTGGTTTAATGTTGAAAATCCCTCTGGCCCTTAATCTGTGGTCACTTTCTACTGAGGTTAATGATGTTCCCTCTATTAGCTGAATAAAGTCTGAATAATTGGTAAATTTCCAGTGTCCACTTTGACTTCATCAGAATTTCAGCCTTTTCAGGGTTTCAATTTAAGGAAGATGAGAAGCGTAGTCTTCTCGTCTTTAAGTTAGAATGTTTGAAACTTTAATATGAATTTTTAATTGGTTCATGTAGTATTTGTAAAGAATAAAACATGTCAGAGGAGACAGACATACAGACAGACAGACAGATAGATAGATAGATAGATAGATAGATAGATAGATGGATAGATAGATATTCAGAGAGGTGTTTTCAACAGCAACATGGTAGTGTTATGTTATTGCTACCACCCTGAAGTTAAATATATTCTAATAACAGCATGTACAAAGAGCACTGTTGCCTTGCACCTCCAGGGTCCGGGTTCGATTCCCACCAGGCTAGATTCCCATCTCTGTGTGCATGGAGTTTGCATGTTCTCCCCGTACTTGGTGGGTTTCCTCCAGGTACTCCGGTTTCCTCCCACAGTCCAAAGACCTAGGCTAATTGGTGTTCCCAAATTGCCCGTAGTGTGTGAATGAATGAAGTATAGAAGATGAGGTGAGCAGGTACAAAGGTGTTTCCTTCATATTTTTTTAATTTGTCGACAATTAGCCAAACGTGACTAAGAATTAAGCTTTTTCTTTGACTGATGCAAATTCTTTGCCCTCTAAAGATGTCAAATAAGTATTGCCTTATAACCAAATCAACAATTAAACAGTTTTTGTGCTTCTTCCAGCTGCTCCCATTAAGGGGCGGAACTGCAGATCATCTGACCCACATATTCTGATATTAATATGGGCGTGCATCCTTTTAAAGTCCTCCCCATCTGGCATGGGGGTTAGTACAGCAGCAATGGTGGTGCAGCAGTTTAATACACTGAGTTACTGATACAAATCTTGATGGTTCAAGTTTGCCTCTGTTGAGCCTTTAAGAAAGACCCTCAAGTCTGCTCCAGGGGTGCTACTGTACTGTACATCTGACCCAGCTGACTCTGAAAATAGTTACAATAGAAACGATACCAATTTATAATATGGATATGACTGTAACTGTCTATGCCAAATAAGAAAGAAAGAAAGGCTTCTGACCAAGCTAACTGAACAATTTGACAGAACTATGATGTAACAAGGGTTCAACAGTCCCTATTTTCACAATGTTTGCTTCTGCTCCAGTCCACAGAAGACACAAATAGACAGCAGTTAGAGGTTTTGTTTAGTTTCATGTAGATGTTGTGTCTGATATTAAAAATAATATCAGCAATTAAACAATTTGACCACATATAATACCATACACAATACCATACGCTACACCGTACATGAAGTTCTCTTGGACCTTTATGACCTGACGTTGACTCTGTGTGTTTTTATCCTTACAGCTTTCAGATAATCTGAACACGCTGCACTGCTGTCTTCCATTCTGAACACCGTATTTTAGCGAGTACAGAAAGGATTCAGGATTAATAATGTGTTCGTGATAAGCAGGTAGATGTCTGGATGTCTTTGAGGCTTGACTTCTGACATATCTCCCCCTTTAACCTGCTGTCAATCAATTTAATTGGCTCATCATGCCTAGGTGTCTTGTATTACAGTAAATATATGGAAGTGTTGAGAAACTGCACAGTCTGTAGGTACGGTGAGAACTTGTATGTATGTTGTTAGTAATATTTGGAGTGAGGATGTACATGCCATTTGTACTCTAACTCTAAACAAGCAAACAAGCAAGGGTCATGAGTTACATAAAAATTCACCCCTGTACAGTTGGCATAATTGGGTAATCTAGCTATGGAGACCAAACCGTTCTTATTTGTTTTGTTTTGTTTTTGTACCATGCTGCAAACATATTTATTTCTGTTGTAAAACTGGGCATTCTACCATAGAGATCTATGGGGACTGACTTACTTTTGAAGCCAGCTCCCAGTGGACATTTGAGGAACTGCAAGTTTAGGCATTTCATTTTTTATAATCAGAGATCGGTCCTTGATTTCTAACGCACAAGCATGCTACTTAGCTACTGTGCTAATTTGTGGCTATCTAGCGAGCAAAGAATGCAGCTCAGTGGAAGAATAAAATAAAAAAAAAGGAATTTGAAATTAAGCTATTATTAATACTTAAACCATTTTGAAAAAAAAAGTCCTTTAAATTTGATCGGCTGCCATTTTTGGCTTCGTGAGATGAGCCAGTGGAACATCATCGGAGCTTTATCTGGCTATGGGGACTCAATTAAGGGGACTTAATGCAGGGGAAGTGGATGAGGAAGTGCTAAAAACAGGTGGAGAGAATTACGAAAGTTTTAATAAATCACCCTAGCCTCCTAAATGAAGTGTGCATCCAAGCATGGAGTTCACAGCTGCAACCAGTCACACAGGTGCTAAACCATGTGCGTGTGTATGCGCGCATGTGTGTGTGATGCTGGTGCCACTAATTCCCATTTCCTGCTCTGTTTCTGTATTCCTGGTTTCCATTTCATTTGAGCTCTCTTAGCTGAAACGATGTAGTGGTATCGATCGCGAATACGCCGCTGAAAGATTTGTCTCACTTGGCTGCGTTTGAGCCGACGCATTAATCATGTGTTTGTGTTTGCGAGTGTGCTTGCGAGTGATTGTGTGTATGTGAGCTGATACAAGCTGGTACAGATTGAAATATGAATTAAGGTCAGTGTTTGTATAACCGGACGACCCGACCGGAGCGCTGCTCATCCTTCTCTTTTTGTGTTTGGGCTTCAGCTGCTCGTCTCATCAATGCTCCGCTAAAGGTCAGGGGGATCGATGGTGCGTTGACAGGAGCCAGTGTGTTCACGTCTGAGTATTTCTGACTTATCCTAGCCGGATGTGATGATTAAAGATGTGGCTGTCTGGAAAGCGGTTATTTAAGGAGAATGTAAAATCAGGAAGGATGAAGAGTTTTCAAGAGTGGTCTAAATAGTCTATAGTCTAGACTAAAAGTCTGTTAAAAACACAGCGAGACCTATGGTGTAGATTTTTTTCCTTTTTTGTACCACAGTGCTCTTTAATCTGATTGGTCAGGAGGTTGATTGGTTGTCTGTAACAGCAGTTCTGGCCATGATATAAATCACATGAGCAACCAAAATGTCATATTTGTGAGACAATCCATCAATCATGAAGGAACAAGTAAACGCGCTAGTAGTTTGTTCTGTCAGTAAACAGCACATCAGCCGTACATGAACAAGGAAAGGCAAAAAAAAAAAGCCTGTTTTTGCAGGAACAGGTTGTGTTACCCATGTGGGCATGAAGAGTAGCACTCATCTCCCGTCATACAGTATATAGAAAGGTAATAAAACTACTTAAGATATTATTAGGTCATCTTCATGAAAATAAGATATCAATGGGGTGAAAGTAGTTGTAAATTCTTGTGCTCAAAGAAACCATGGAGGTGGTGGGCAGTCCTTTGAATTTAACTTTACGTCTTCATTTATTCTGCTATGTACTTTTCCGAAAGCAACAATGTCAACAACAACAACAACAACAACAACAAAACTCTGTCCAAAATAGGAGAAAGAACATTAGTGCACTAGTGTGTAAATTCCCTTCTTCCACATGCCAAGTAGTGCCCTTAATCAGGCGTTAAAAGGGGGATTTAGGATTAAGCTTGTGTAAGAAGCTAGGTAGCTTTCTAGCTTATGTTAGCAATGAACAAAGTGGTGAGATCAATCATGAACCTGACAGAGCTTTGCCGGATGCTCAAGCTCACGTTAAGTAGCAGTAATGAAAGATCGAAATACAACATGGATGGTTCAGAGCAACTGCTTTTACTTAGAAGCAATTACTAAGGAGACAACGTGTTGTTTGAGATAACATAACTTTATCAGATGTGTTCTCTTGCTCAAAGAGCTTCCAGGAACTGGTGTTGAATGTGAGTTTTGTCTTTCCAGTACTATGACCTCATTTCACCCATGGATATTACTGATTACTCCCTCAACCTGTGGACCCTCGAATATCCTCATATGACCTTTTACCCCAACTTCAATCCTTGTACAGTCTTCATATGAGTACTGTTTTTTTAAATTTTTTTTTATTTATCCCCCTTTTTCTGAATTTCGGTCAGGAGGGCCGCAGACCAACACACGAGGCGTCACCGACCATTATTTTCTTAACTGCTTGCTCACGCCTTGTTGGGGGTGGCCTAACGCACTCGGAGGAACAGCGCCATCCGCTCCCTCCGCCTGCGCGAGCTCACAGACGACCCTGATTGGCTTGTAGAGCCGTCATTAATGTGGGAGCACTAAGTACCTCTCATCCCTCCCCCCTGAGAGAGCTCGGCCAATCAGCTCTCTCTAGGCCTCCGGCTGTAAGAGGTTAACAGCATCACCCGGGGTTCGAACCAGCGATCTCCGGATGATAGGGCGAACGCTTTACCACTGCGCCACTCGGAGGCTTTCATATGAATACTGTTTGATATAATTCTTTTTGGCAAACATCCTCCTGTTTGAAGCCACTGAAAAAGTTCATAGAAATCAGGTGCTAATAAAAAGAAAAAGTAAAGAGAAATTGCACTGTACCAGGTCTCAGGGGGTTACGGCAGACTTTGGTATAAGGACTTTAGTAAGTTAGTTCTGAAGATGTCTGGGGTTGTAACACTTTTTGGGCTTTAATTGGTCCACAATAGGTCTCTAGATTGCATGGTCCTGGAGAAGTCCTGTTGTTCTATCTGTGCCCACTGGGACTGTGCCAAAAGATGTGTGAGAATAGATGAGGGAGAGAAGCTATTGTAGGCATGATGAAACCAAATAGTGTTTGGGGAAAAAAAAGAGAAATAAATAAAAAATATATGGTCCGAATTTTTTTTTTTCATGTGGGCAAAAGGTTTGAAACAACTTAGCAGGCAACATTGCTCAGTTTCATTAGTAATTGCTATCAGTTTTGGCTTAAATTGATTAAACTTCCACAAATTTCAGGCAAATTACTATTTTTCATCTCATTCCATATAGAATACAGTAGTCACCACTGCTGTTTCCATCCTCCACTGTCCATCACTTTCATTTCTTGCAAATAGAAAATTTTATTCAATTCAGTCATATTTATATAGTCTTTTTTCTGGCATATATTTTTATTATGATGACAAACAACAGACATTTAGGGAAATATAAACGGCCCCCTGTTTGTTGTCGCAGTTTTCGTGATGAGGAATATGTTTTATTTGCTCTGTTGAAGAAACGCACAGTATGTGCCTGCACTAGTGAATTTGGCAAATTTGTTATCTGTTGTTTTTGGAAGATGGAAAACAAAGATGTTGCAGTAAATATAAAGATAACTCAAGAGGAATGAATGTGAATAGAATTTACTGGAAAAATGTTGTAAGAAAAACATT
>JAOVVA010000017.1:3390073-3432408 GCA_028565275.1 Leiocassis micropogon
ACAGCACCTCAGATTAGAGGCGTTATGAAGTCTTTACAGAGCAGAAGTAGCAGACACATCTCACCATTAACTGTTCATAGGAGATTAATGCATTTTTTGGACGCCTTCAGCATTCCTTTACAATGTAGAAAGAAATAAAAATCAGGAGCGATCATGGAGTTAGAAAGTGACCCCAAACTTTTGAACAGTAGTGTATATATATATATATATATACTGTAGACTATAACTGTCTGTTTGTCCCTCATGAGCAGATGGAGGAAAAAAATCCTGAGTTGACAACTGGAAAAAACTTTAAGAGGAACCAGACTCAATAGGGAACTCATCCTTACTTGGGTGATAGCATGTATGACTATAAATCAGTACCTAGGCAGCACAGTGGCGTAGTGGTTAGGGTTAGGGTTTAGGGTTAAACATTGCTCTTATGAGCAGAAATGGCATCCTGTCCAGATTGGCATCCGCCTTGAACTCGATGTTTTCTGGGATAGACTCCAGGCTTCCTGCGATACGGTACAGGATAAGCTATGAATTATGAATGAATGAAATCAGTTCCTGCTATATCTGCGTGCTATGTTACTTTCAGTGTTGGGTAAAAAAAAAAAACTGTTCAGGGGAATGTCAGTCATACACTATTGAGTGATTACAGTCACAAGATATCATAGAAATAATCACCAACTACAATACAAATTGCAAACCTTTTTCTTTAAGGTGCAATATAATGAATGGAAAGGCAGAGGTTTTATTTATTTATTTATTTATTTATTTTTAAAGCCATTCATTTAGACATGAAATCAGGCATCACACAGAGCCATCTCAGCAAAGAGGCCGTATTCATAATTCTGTCAGCACAGGGACAAATGATTAAATGAATAAAAACTATATGGCACAAAAGACAGAGAGATATGGGAGAGAAACTAATATAGCAAGACATAGAGAGTCACTATGCCCTATATCGACTTATTTTGTAGACAGAGTAAATTAAAAACTATCTGTATCTGTATCTAGTTTGTGCTAAAAGATATTATTATTGCTTATTTTCCTATGTAAATGCATGCATCCATATTCACAGAGTAGGACAGAGAAAGATATATAGACAGAAAGTCAGACAGGCACAGAGAGAGATGTTAGCGTGAGCTGTATGTTTGTAAACAGCAGTGGGGATCTTAAACCCGAGTGAGTGGTATTTGAAGCTGACTGCGTGTGAACACGCTATCATAGAGCAGATCGATACACAGACAGAGGACGGGTGGGGGGAGAAGGTTGGCATGAGGGATAAGCTTGTACAGTCTGTCTGAGGCTGGAACTCTTTGGCTCTTTGGCTGCACGCAGATAAATAAATCAATTGGCTGCGGAGCAGCGTGCAGCGTGTCGATGGAGTCAGTCACACGCGAGCGGATAAATTCAGCTGATGGAAGTGTGGGATGTAAAAGAGGAGTGATGGCGTATCGATCTCTCGGCTGAAATAAAATCAAAACAGCGCGGGAATGAAAAATCATTTCGTCTGGCGGCAGGAGCGTTTATAGATATACTGTATAATGGCTGTTCTTGCTCGACACTGAGGTATTTACGGGTTTCTCATGCTGCTGCCAGATTCTCTACATGAGTGTTTACCAAACAAGGCCATAGTGATTCCCAGATAGTCCATATTTATGATTTCTCCTGCACCGTAACCAACAGCACAACACCTCGCACAGGAGTTCCAGGTGTTGGGGAAAAGGCCACATCTGGGTTCAGCAAAGGACAATTAAGATAAATAAAATAAATAAATAAATACTTATACTGATTTAAAGGTCACATATTTAACTTTTTCTTTAACAAGGTAAAATAGGTCTCAGAGCTCCCTTAAAGTCAATCTGTTGTGCTAAAATACCCCTCAATGCATTTTTCTCAGACATTTTATGCATCTTTATTCATATCTTAACCTAGCTCTCTTTTACTTCTCCTCCAAACATGGCATTTTATCGTAAGACTACATAAGCGACTCAATTCCAATTTTCTTCCCAGGTCAATTTTTTTTTTATTTATTCATATTATTATTATTACTTTTTTTTTTCAGATCATGTTTGAACCACTTTCATATATGGTCTTAGATCGGATACATATCTTATACAGTACGTGGTCATGTGACTTGAATGAGAAAGGGCAGGTGGCGTGAACAAAGATGTGTGCATATACAGGTATGTGCTGCTTTGGAAGACAGACACATCCTCATTAGCATCAGATAAAAATCACTTGTAAATATGAATGTGAACCGTCATAGCATGCAAATCTGATCTGACAAAAATAAATAAATAAATAAATGGAATCGATGTAGACATATGTAGCTTATAACGTGAACATAGCCTAAATGACCTATTTCTGAGCTACTTCTTATTCTACTGTAAAGACACTCAGAGGTAAGCAACAAGTCAGGGGAAGGAATCTTCTTACAGTATATGAGGTCACATTACTGGGAAAATCTAATTGGCTTCTTTAAGTCCTGGTCAGTACAAACATAAAAAAATATATGTATATTTGAAACCCAGCTGAATGTCAAAAAATGACTAAAAATAGAATTATACATAATAGGTCCCCTTTAGACTGCAGGCTGTCTCTTTGACATTTTCATTCATGAAAATATTGGCATGTCCTTGAGTTTTCAAGTAGGAGGGATGAGTAGAAAGAGAATGAATGGAAAGAACAGTTACACAGTATTGAAATATGCTACTCAAGAACAGCTGTGGTTAATTATCAGCTCTTATACTTATGACCTAAACAAGATGGTATTTACTAATTTTTACACTTTATATATAATTTCTTTATTTTATTTTACGCATATCTTTGAAATTAAGTTTTTAACCACTGACCTTTGCCACCATACCATTTGTTAGCTGTGCAATGTTTGGAAACTCATCCACGTACAGTATTTCTATTTTCTCTCTTACTCGCTGACTAATCTAAGATTTCTTTAGATATTTGTCATTGTAGTAATTACATATTTCTAGCGTTTGCTCAAGATATGAAATGGTGAGATGAGAAGTGTTACAAATAACCACCTTTCATAGAAAAAGATCATCTGATTGACACCCAGCCGCAAACGCCTGGCTGTAGAAGTCTTCCCTTAGCCAGTGGACATGCAGGCAATATAATGTTGTTGCCTCACTGTATTATTTATAGTTTGCATCAAATTTCCTTAATAGGTTCCAATTATGTAATGCCATGGACTATTTCCTGCTTTGAAAAGTGTCAAAAATATATATATATATAAAAAAAAAGACTCTATGAGGTATGGCCAGATTATATAAAGCTAAAGAAATACTAAATAACTAAATGATCAGTTTTTTTTCCCCTATTTATTTTAGATAAAGTATCTAACTTTATTATACAGTATTTGTTTACCTAGTTCTTTAATTTGTCACAATTTCAAGCATTTCCTTAATGGTGAGTTATGGGTAAACATGGTCCTTCACACTGTTGAGAGTAACACTGTTTCGAAAATAGTAAATAATACAACTGCTATTGAGATCTTTTGTGTGTGTCCTGGAATTTAGGATGTTTCTTCAACTGGCTGAGGTTCTAGTAAGAGCAAAAAGCTAGTGATGAATTGTTTCATTCAGGTCCAGAACCATTATATGACTCTTATAGGTCTGCATTGTGCTGGCTAATCAGGTGGTAAAGATAGCTCCTGCTGTGAAGATTAATACTGTTTACCTGTTGTTCTCCCTGAGGAATTGCACCTGGTTGCGTCACCTGGTAATGGCTGAAAAATACCACCTGTTGACTGAAACCCATGGCAGCAGTCCAGACAACCATTCCAATTATTCTATTTAGTTACAATTGGCTCCAAAACCCTGCAAACAGCTGACACAGCTAGACAATGGACTTGTCTACATTTTTATATAATGGGTTCTTGAATAATATGAATTGACTGAGGGAACTGTCAGATTAATGCTCAAAAACTAATGAAACCTAAACAGGTCAGGGTAGTGTACTCAGACTGTTGTACCTGACTGCAAATAAAACAAAAAAAAAAGTATGAAATATTCATCTCATACACTCAGGCTACGGGTAAGTGGTTAAGTTCCGCTTGGAAAGCTTGTTAATTTGTCTGTTTTATAACCCGGGCACACTCTGCCATTTTGGAGCATGGCATTCTGTAAGAAGCAAAGGGAATCCTCCATCGGGATAAAGGCACTAATTAATTTCCAAGTCTGTTATAAAAATTCATTAAAACACTCTTGAATATTTGGTTTGCCTGACTTTATCAGAGTATCTTTGCTCAGTGATGGACATGAACCAAACTAAGTGTGCAGTCACGTCTTAATGAGCATTACCTGGGCTCCAATAAAAGTTAATGATTTGATCCGTGGTTAATATAGGTAATATAAATGAGAATTAGCTAGTGGCAGATTTGTGAGTCTTAGTTCTGTTCATACTGTACGTTCAAAAGTGAATGCAAAGGACTAGGCCCTATGAATAACTGCACTACTACATTGAAAATGATTTAAAAGACTATAAAGTAAGCATTCCGTTGTGTATTAGGAGATTTAAAAAAAAACAACAAAAAAAAACATTCAATGGCAAAGACTATCATACTGACCCTTTTACCCTTGACCCTAATAACTGTATGTGTCAAATGGTCCATTGCTTTCAAGGCATGCTTCTCAACCTAACCTAAGTGAGAACTAAAAGCATTAGTAATTATCATCTGAATTAAAAGTGTTGCAGAAATGAAGCTCTGCCACTAATGACTCATTTGAGATAATATAATCAGGTAATTAGTTGGTGAAGTGGAGAGAGGAAAAAGGAAGAAACTCAGGAATGGGGGATGGAGATTATCAATCTTCACTATCTCTTTGTGATCCCTAGGATTTCGTTCCACTTCTGATTTTTCTCACTGTCATTTAAACTACATTGAAGCATGTTCACTTTATTTCTGGAAAACCTCTGTGTGTTCAGTATGTTTACAGTAAACACAAGTTAACTAGTTAGCTAGTTTTTTTTTTAATATAGCAAAACCTATGAATGATCCATCAAAGTTCAAAGCAGCCCCAAAATAAACATGGATTCCACAAGACCTCGGATGGCACGCTATGGTATCTGGTACCTACTGTAGGTGTCAGCATCGTATTCTTTAAGTAAAATCGTTCACTTGCAAATGTAAATTGCAATGTGAGGCGTTCATTCAACACCTTGAAATCATTGTCATTTTTTCTTAAACCATTCACAAATTATTCGTATTGTGCCAGTGTGCCGTGCCCTGCTGAAAGAGGCCACTGCCGTAAGGGGATACCTGGTTTGCAACTATTTTGGTAAACATTATATCTAAAAGATTTTTTTCAGATTTGTTTTTTTTTTAGCAAAGTGTGCTACAGTAGCTCTTCTGTGAGATTTGCCCAAACAGATGAGCCTTTGCTTCCCATGAAGATAAAATCTTCAGATGTTTTTGCTTGCCTATTTTTCCTGCATCTAGCACATTAAGTTCAAGAATTAACTGTTCATTTGCTGGATGATATATAATACCCCTTGACATAAATCAATACTTCACCTGCTAGTACTTTTAATGTTAGGCTTCGGGATATATTATCCCGGCACAACATACATAATCATGTCTGATCAGAACATGATTCCATCAAACCATGTGCTATACATTTTAAGAATGTTTAAAACAGCTCTTTGTTGGGTTGCTAATGTCTGTGATTAGTATTCTGTAAAGCTTTTCTTAACTTTTACTTTTAGCAATTATGGAGAACGCCACCCCACCCCCACCCACTTTGAGGGGCCACGAGCCAAAGCATTTCCATCAGTAATGTTTAATGGAACCGGTGCAGGGAGTAATTACAACCACTCTGCAGCAGACAGACCAGGGTGCTTGGCTGGGGGGAGGTCCCATCTCTCAAACTACCCACCCATCCATCATTTTCTCCCATCATTTATCTCAATTTATCCATTTTTCTTTTATCCAACAGTCACTTTATCTGTCTCGCCATCCATTCATTGTTATATCAACTTCGTCCCTGTCTTTGGTCATACATGCATGCCTTCCCTCTTGTTCTGTTTATTCCATCCACTTTCTCTTCCTTTATTACCCTGCCTCCCTGTTTCTCTCAACGTCCCTCTCCACCCATCACTTTCCCTTTCTACGCCATACTATATATCCACATTTCTATGTACTGAAGCCCGTCTCACTCCTCAAATCTTCAAGAGTCCCTGTTGTTCTAACACCAAGTTACAACAGGAGAGAGATAGAGAGACCATGAGAAAGAGAGAGAGAGGAAGTTATTATCAGCGAGTCCCAGAAGCTCAGACGGCTGTCTACTCGCACTTTCTGTCTGTTTGAAATACACTGCAATCTGATGCTTGTTAAAATCCTCCTGAGTTTCAGCAGCCAAGAAAAGGATAACAGTGTTTTCTCTGTCTGTTCTGGACATCTAAACAAAAAGGTACACTTGGGACCATGCTTCTGAGTGAATGGGCCTGAGTGCACCAGCAAAAAACTGCTTTAATTTTGATCAAACATGTCTGATAGCAGATCAGACAGTAATACAGCACGAAGAAAAAGAACTAATCGTAGACCTTTGGAAAACAGAGGAGCTAAAATCACAAAGGGCTCATTAGAACCAGGAATCAATTCAAGCTCACTTTGAGGACACAGGAATATTAGGAGCTGCATCTACAAGGTTCAGCAAATATTCTCCTTTCTCAGGGGAATGAGGAAGGATAGAGCAAATAAACAGCTGTGGGTTCAGTTATTCAACGATTATCCCACATTTGTTCAGCATTTGAGCACCATCAAGTTCTGCTACAGAAAAACGCACTCTCACAGAATCGCATATTCAAATACATTCATGCCAAAGAAACTAGTTTCTGGAAAGCATCTCTGATGCCTTTCACCTACCATAACCTTATATATAGTATGTGTATATACAGTATGTGCACATACATACAGTTTAAGTGTGTTGGCGTCTTTCATCGTTGGAATGGAAACTTTCTTTCAGTTTGCCTTTAAAATGCTCTAACTTTATTATAGTTGAGGCATATGCGAAAATCAATTGAAACAGATTTCAAAACCTTTTTTTGCAGAAAATTTCAATTTGACCATTTGATTATATGATCATAAATACACTTAATAACCATAACATTAGTGCCATATAACATTAACACGTTACCATTGGTTATTATAAGCAACCAAGGCTCAGCCATGCCCACGGGGACCAAAAGCTGGTCCAATCCCACAGACATACAATGCAGCAGAATTGAATAAAAAAAAGTTAATGCTGTCATGAAAGAATGGCACCAAGGCATGGAGGATTGGCAGGCAAAGATCCAAAGGCCCCTGACCTGTTCTCTAAACCCCCCCAGATCCCAATCTGATGGAGTACTCATGGGAAACCCCATACAAATATATCCTATCCATGGAAGCCCCTATTCCACAACCCACAGCACCCAAAGTATCTGCAGCCAGGCATACTGTTTCCAGAGACCACAACGCACTTCCCTGTCTTGTGGTGTCATGCCATGAGGGATCAGAGCTGCCCGGGTGGCACAAGGGGACAAACACAATACTGGGCTTAAGGGGTAACACTGTAATGTTATAGTTGATTGGTGTAAAAGAGAACAATTGGTTCTTTCAGTTTAAAAAAAAAAAAAAGGTAGCTCAATGATATTATACCAAACACATTCCACCAGGACTGCTCCATGGTAAAACTGAAACTTATTGAAAGTTCAAAAGACAAGACGCGCACAGCAGACGAATAATGGCTCAGTGCCACCTACTTGATTCAGTTTGGTTTTATTCCTATAGAGCATTTAGCAGACATTTTCAGAAAACAGCTTAACAGAAATCTGGGTCTTGACACCAAATAGGCAAGCTAGTTCTTGGAAAGAGTAAGTCTCTGGAGCGTTCGTGTGAGAATTTTAGAGTGCAGCTAGAAGGTGAATAGCATATACTGTACATGCAAATGGTACCAGGGCATGGCAATACTAGTGAAGTCTAGAGGGCTGGAATGCAGGAAGATCTATGAGAAGTAGCACATGGCTTAACATAGAAATTTCAGATATAAGTATAGCACACTCATCTGTATCATATACTGCAAGAACTATTTCTAAATCCAACCAGTGTCAAACATAACCTGGGATAAAGTTTCAAAGAAAAGGCAATAAAGAAGAGGAGATGGACGGATGAGGAATTGAGGGGGGAGGAAAGGAAGCATTAGAAGAGTTGAGAAAGCCAGGAGATGTCACCATGATGTGTGTGATCTATAACTGTTTCACTCTCGGAGTGAATCTGGCCAAGAACAGGAAGTGTGTATTGCCCTGTCTGTGTGGGGATTTTCTCAGATCTCTGAAACAAGTGTCAGAAGTCTGACCCACCTGAGACATGCTATAGTTTTATCTAGAACAGTGCATACGGATAGGCTGAAAGGAGGCCGGAGAGAAACGCAGAATATATGGAGACAAGGTTAGGTGTTTGATCATACCGAATGACTGAAGAAGAACAAGAAAGGAAAGTTTCAGCAGACAAGCGGACATCTTGTCGAGTTTGAGAAGAAGTTATGTCTTATAATTCATAGTGTATGAACTAGTAGCCATGCCCTTGGCATTCTTCTTGACTGTTTCAGTGTATGTCAGATTTGCTTACAGTACTTAATGTAGCAGTGAAGATTTATGAACACTTATATCTATGATAATGACTGTGACACTGTTAGTATCTACCAGGCTAACAAAGGTCCTTGTTCAAAGTTTTTGAACTGAAATATTCCTTCTCAACATGTATCTCAACCACTACGAAAATTGTCTTGAAACATTATTAAAGTTTGTTTGGCACCCAAAATTAAAAAAGGGAAAAAATTGCATCTAAAGGTTTCATTTCGGCTGCAGCACAAGAGCATTTTGGATACTTTGACAGCTGGTATCTGATTACAACATGAATTGATTGTGTGTGTGTATCTACATGTAGAAATCCAACAACTTGATCAAAGCATGACATTCCATGTGTGAGGAAATCAAACTTAACTAGCTAGGTTTTTTGACAACTTTAGACAGACTGTTTATCAACGTATTTGACAAACTGGATTACTCAACATGATCTCACCACGACTGAAGGCAAGACTTGAAAAGTAAGAAAGAAAAATAAATCCTTATCATTTGGCGAGAAATGTTTTCAGTATCTTAAAGTAGAACTGTCAGGCAGAATGTTTGGACAAAATTTTAGGTTAAGTTTGGCCAGAGTGACATGAATGAACGTACAGTAGTGTATTTGTAGTGTCTCTTAATATTTCCTAGTTGGCTATTTCCACAGTATGTCACTCAAAGACACTCTTACAAAAATGCACCCTGTTAAAAAGGAGAGTCAGTGGTCTTTTTCTGCCAAAAATCTCTCCTGTCAGTGATGGGATCATGGGCACCTGAGGCTCACCCATGCCCGTGGGGACAAATGGCCAGCTTGTCTGGTCCCACGGAAAAGCCAATGCAGGACAAATCACTGAAATAAGACAATACTGGCCACGATATAAAGACACCAGAACATCCAATGCACCACAGCCTGTGTTGCCTGAGGGCTGGCAGGCAAAGAACCCAAGGCTACTGAATCGGCCTCCAAACTTCATGGGTTGTATCGCACAAACAAGTCCGATCCATAGAGGCCCCACCCCACCACCCACAGTATTGAAAAGATCTGCTGCCAATATCCTGATGTCAGATGTCACAGCAGACCTCCAGAGGACTTGTGGAGTCACGCACCAAAGGGTCAGAGCTGCCCAGTGGCACAAGGGAACCTAGACAATACTGGGCATAATGTTTTACCTAATGTTATGCCTGATATATTCGCAGTATACCTGATACAGTGCATTATTAGGTAGTATGAAGCTTGAAATGTATGTGACTGTAGATTAATAGAACTAGAGTCACTTAGATCTTTCAGGGAAAGAGTGTTTATGAGTTTCATGAAGTCCGAAATATTATTCGAAAAATTTGTCAGGCTTTAGTGGTGTATAACATCTGCGAGGAAAGAATTTGACATTGAGATGCTTTTGTACGCCGACCTGGCAACCCAGGAGAAGGTCAAACTTTTCTCCACAGCTGAGTGAACTGACAGCTGAAAGGGCGCATAATCCTTCACCGCCGCCTCCTCGAAAAAGCTTCATTTCTCAAATGGCAAAATTGGAAATGATCGCATTACTGATTGTAGATTTTGGTATCTAACCGAATTAGTTACATTTCAGGGCATTCTCTGCACCTCAGGCTAAAAGCTGTGTGTGTAATGTGGCATTATGTGAAGCTGATGTGATTGAGAGGCTCTAACGGGGCAGACGAGAGTGATTCAGACTTGCCTCGCTATAGATCTTCTGTTTAACGCGAGTCAGCGAGACTGCATGAAAAACACCTATTGATTTCGTCTGAGCAGAATTATAGAAATAGTAGCTCAGCTTTCCTTGTCCGTGCGTGAGCCTGCGAGTGTGTGCCGGAGCGGGATGAATGTACTATATCGAACTTCATTACGAAGTTCACATTACAAGAAGCAGAGCTCCGAGGCGAACTTCTTCACCTGTCTCTGTGGGAGTGTTACAGCTGCATCGTGTCGTCTCCTGTTCGTCAGTGTGTGTAGTGTCAGAGCAATGTTCTCTACATCATTCACCCCGCCACTGTGTTAGCCGTGTTAGACAGGTCAGTCACACACACACACACACACACACACACACAGAGACACACACATACACACATATAGACCCTGTCCTCCTCCGCACTTCAGTTTTCATGAGTCACATGAGTTACAAGAGTTCCCAGAGTTAGAAAGACAGTGAGACAGAGACAGATCACAAGACATGCTGAAACAAGTAGACTTTTGTTTTTGTTTCCCTCATGTTTGTCCTCAGTTTGGTTTCCATAACTGCTCTCCATTCTGCATCACTGGGCCGAATAACACACCCACTTCCACATGCATGAGCTTACAAATTCCAGTGTCCAGTTAGTCATTGTCAGTTTACTTGAAAATTGTGTGAAAAAGTAAAAAAAAAAAAATTGTCTGTTTGTCTTGGAATTTCTACAAAAGTCTGTAGCTCTGTAGCCAGCCTCTAGTCTGATAAAGTTACATCCGTGCATGTGATTAAACAACTACACCAGAGGTCTTGCTACGAAAGCTGCTCTGGTTCATGGTTAGAAAGCTAGCATCGCTGACCTTTCGGTTCTACTACATGGTTCAGTCAGCTAAAACCCTTCGCCCAACTCCTACTCCACCACTTGATGACCCCTGAGCTATCGCGACCTGACCTTTGCCTTTTGGCAAAGATTACTATTCTACAGTACCATCGTGCTATGAAACATACTGTATGACTGACCAGACCTGAAGTTTTCACACTGCTGCATCTCGCTGACTGAACTTTACGGATGCTGTCACTTCTGATTGAAAAAAAGTGTGAAAAAAAAAAAAAAAAAAAACCTCAAGCCTACGTGTTATGCAGGGAGTTCCCACAATGCAGCAGCTTTAATAAAATACCTGCTCAGGGAAATAAACTTCAGTGTCTATGGAGGGGGAAAAAAAACATGATTTGGATCACCGGTGTCCATCCGGTCAAGACAGGAATATGTCTCTGTTTGTTGATCCTGTCAGATCGAAGAACGGTTCAGACGTTTAAGCTTGAGAAGATTGGTGCACTGGGTGGGGGGGGGGTGACGACTCATGAGAGATGATACAGTAAATGGATGTGTTTTAATCTGAGGTACAGGGTGCTACAGGTCAGGGTCAGTGTTTTCTTATTTTATTTGAAAGGAAGCTTTATTCAAAGCATTCGAGATGGAATACAAGTTGACGAGTGGAGGCTTAAAGGTCTTGCTCGAGAGCTCCACAGTGGGTCCTGGGGTTAATAATAAGATGATGAGTGGGTCAAGGATATCATCCCAACCTTCTGATTGTCTGAGAGTACTACAATTGCTGGCCACTGATGGCATTCATGCAATTATCCGCCATTATCAGCGGTGGAGTGCATAACATCATGAGGTTCCAGGTCAAGATCTTCAGTCGATGTTCACGTGAAATATCAAAATGAGGAAATGTCTGATTTTATATGAACAGCAAGTGATGATTGGATTGAGGTGAAGCTTAATTCAAATAGCCATCATGATGAACAGAAACGCATATCTAGTAGATAATCTGCTACTGTCAGTCAAGAACTGATTGTAGTCTGAATGGTGTTGGAATGAGCACACTTCACTCTAGTGCACTAAGCCTTTTGCACGGGACTAGACCAGATTTAGACTCATATCTGTTTGTGTGAGTGTGTGTATGAGAGAGAGAAGTGCATAATAGTATTTTTTCCTGAGGTCATGTCCCTCCCGTGTGATGTCGCAGAGGGAGGTGAAATGCATGCTGGGAAATCCTGTTGTTGTGCCGAGCCCCATCTATGCCACTGAAGCTTTACCTTTAGGGACTTTATCAATAAAACATCCGTCCTAATGGAGCTTCTGAGCGCAGTGTGCTTCACTATCGCTTTGCTCGTTTTAGCTTAGTTCATTGTGTGTGTGCGCCCGTGTGTGTGTGTGTGTGCGCTTCTGTGGGGTGTTCCATAGGGAGCAGACTCAGCCGCTTACAGCTGCGTTGTGTCGTTTTGTATTTGTCTCTGTGTGTAGCATCGACTATGTTAAAGACTAAAAAATGTTGTTTCTGAATAATTCACATGAAGGAAGAGAGGAAAAAGCAGCGCCGGTGTATGTGGATGTCTGTATGTATGGATGGATGGATAGGTGGATAGATAGATAGACAGATAGATAGATCTGTACTTTCTGTAACTTCCTATTCACTTGTGTAGTCAGTACAAGTGTTTGCTCGCTTAACAGATAAAATGCTTTCAGCAAACCAGCAATGATTTTTTTGCAAGAATAAAACACCTAAAAGATCCTAAATTTGATATCAGATTTAATTAACCAGCTAACAGCTAGTAATTCTAGATAACAGCTTTGAATTGTAAAGAAATGTAGATACCATCTATTGACCCTAAATTGACTGGCAGTCAGGATGTGTAGTGTTGCCACCTCACACCTAGGGTCACTAGTTCGATCCTAAACCCAGGGACATTTTTAAACACACTATCTAACTTCCTAAATAAAAGCTAATAATTCTAGAAATTGGCTGTCTAACCTATTTAACCAGATAACAGTTACGGATCCTAATTTAGCAGGCTAGACGTCAGTAGCTGGATCTACTTTAAAAGGTGCGAATGCGTGTTAGTTAGAACAACTGTGTGAATAATTCACAGTGATGCCTTTGCTATTGCGTTGTCTTTCAAGTGTCTTTTTAAAATGTTTGTTTTAATGTTTCTATGTGATAGAAGTTTTAGAGCTGGGGTTTCAGGGATTCGCTCTTCTTTTCTGGATTTGTAGTTGACACTGTGACCGTGTGAATGCAGAGACAGAGAATATTGGATAAGTGTTGTAATATAGTTGTATATGGAATATGTAATACATCTACACACTACGACCTTTGACTGTTACTGTATAATCAACTACATCCAGTCATCTGGCGTATACTGTACTCTGGCAGCTTGTTTATTATTGATTTTTAATACATCTTTCCCAGCAGCATTTTTTTGGCTGTTAAAAAAATGTTGTGTTAACGTTTATTTGGCAATGCTACAGAGATTGGGACAATGTTGGTTCATGTCGATGTACTGTATATATATATATATATATATATATATATATATTATAAAACTTAGGAAATAAAAAACTTACCAAATATACATCACCAGAACAGAACCTGCTAGGAAGGGTATGTTTAAAATCGCTCATAAACAAGGGGCCAGAGTAAAGTATATGTTGGAGAACTGGATATTTTCGACTATACAATAACAGTCAAGGGTCATAGTGTGTAGAGGTATTTATTTTTCTTTCAAGACAATGGAGTTATTAATGATGTCCTGCTGGAGAGACTATAAACAAATTCTGGCATCAGTAAACATGGGAGAAGAAAAAAACATTATATATACTGAACAGAAAAAAAAAATAGTGGACAGGGGTTCACCTTACTGGAGGACAAACCAATTGCGACAGGAGCATAGAATATAAATTTAAAGAATTACTACAACCACGCAGACAATTTGAGTGGGATGCAAACAAGAGTAGCTGCAAGCTGTGGCATCTCCGTGTTCGTTTAGCTAAAAAAGGCTTCCCTTTTTTTTCCTTCCCTGCAACAAATCAAGTTGGGTAATGCATGATTCCTAGTCATTAGTGAGATCCCCAGGCATTAAGTTTTTTTTCACAGCTTTCACCAGTTCTTCAGTTAAAGACCTGTAAGAAACAGTCTGTAACTCTGCGAAGCAGTCTTTCCATATATTCATCTATGAAGTCCCAGTCCTAGTGTGTCATGGCATTCTGTATCTGCCTTCAGTTATATCGCAGACAAAATGACAGCAAGCAAAAAGTCTTGAGTCTTGTCAAGTTTAACTAGTATTTTCTGTTATAAGATTATAATACAGTAGTTACAGTATAGTTCTGTATTCCAGTGTCCAAGCTGGGAGTAATCTCATGTTATTGGCAAATCAAATTTCTACATTTTTATAAGAAAGATCAATTCTTTTTTTTATATATATAGAAAAACACATTATGAAGCCTTTTTTCCCCTAACCAGTTCGTTCACTCATTTTTACTAATTTGTTAATTTGTGAAATTGTTTGATTTAGTAAAACAAGCGACCACAGGAGATAAAATTAGTAAGAACATCTAGATGTATATCAGTACTTTAGATTTGGTTTATACATAATAAATCTTCAACTGAATAAAACATTGCTTCTTTGATCATTTTAAACGCATAAGGCTTGTTTTTTCTAAGTTTGTCAATTAAAAAACAATTCAAAATTGACATGCATGTATGTACATTATAGTAGGTCTTGGTTGTTATCAATTTTCCTGCTCTGCACATTGAAGTTTGGCAACTGGAAGGCAAGTAGAGTACAATAGAAGTAATAGGGGCCAAATTCCACATGCACAGTGCATGCACAGTTATCAGCGTTATACATCTGCACGTTTCTGCTACACAGCAGTTGCCCGGGTGCGGTGATAAAAGCATGCAATATGGCATGTTTTAGGAATTTTTAACGATTTGAAACTATTGCAATTTTTATTTTATTTTTAAATGGATCTCTTGGAATGCACAAGAAATCACCTGGTCTTTGACTAGAATTGGTGATCGTCTCATTAATTTGTAAATCCAGTAGCTAATTGTTTAGTAATATTAGTCAAGTAGGCTAATAAAATATTAATAATTATTATTAATTATTATAAATGATAATGATGATGATGATGATACTACTACACCAACAACAAAAACAACAACAACAACAATAATCATCATCATCATCATCATCATCATCATCATCATCATCATTATTATTATTCTTACCATTGTCGTATTTGATGTTTGTCCTGCAAACGTTTTAAATGTGTAAAAGTTTAACCAAAATATTTGGAGAGACAGGGAAAGGTGGAGATATATTTTTAGACCGGAATGCAAAAATTATATATTTATTTATTCATTAGGCCGATTTTGTCCTGCTATTGGTCTGGCCTTGTCAACCCTGGATAGAGCAGTGCTAATGAGTTTTCTCAGCAGGATGGAGTGATTGCACGGAGGGGTGGGGAGTAGGAGGAGGAGGAGGAGGAGGAGGAGGAGTGTAGGGACGGTGCCTTACTGCTCAGTGTGTGCTGGGTAATGAGTCCCCCATGTCCAGGACTGGACAGCCATGCTTGTCCTTTGTGTGTGTTTAATTTCAGCCTGGATGACACAGGGGCTCTGAGGATGTTGTGTGTGTGTGTGTGTGTGTGTGTGTGTGTGTGTGTGTGTGTGTGTGTGCCTGTAAGAGAGAGAGAGAGAGAGAGAGAGAGAGAGAGAAGGGCAGAAATCTTCTAAGCAGAACTGAGACACATACTCTTCAGAGACGGAAGAGTGAAAAATATTCTGATGGAATAATAAAACAGCTTTGAATTATGTTTGAGTGTGTATATGTGTGTGTAAGAGAGAGAGAGAGAGAGAGAGAGAGAGAGAGATGGTCAGAGTGTCACACACAGAGAAAGTGAAAAACAAAATCATTTTTAGGGGTAGATGGCGTGTCAACGCCGGAACTCTGGGGCGGTGAAATCAGTCACATGATGAGCTCGGGCTCTCTGATTGGTCAGGATTATAATTATACAGCAGGGGACAGTGTTGGTCTTTTTATCCTTGCCGATGGAGAGTCACTAAAGGATGGATGGAAGGATGAGAGCTGTTTTTGTCTCACCATTGTATCACCAGCACTAGAGTCAAGGCCTTTGAGGAAGTGTTTGAGATCTGATTTAATATAAACAGAGTTCACTGAGGGTATCACCCAAACCTTACACACTCACACCTCAATCTTTGATTCAATAGATGAGGTGATGTGATCCACACACCTTGCACAAAACATCAAGCCTACACATGCTCGGTCCTGTGAGACCTCTATAGCAACCAGAAGAAAAAGAAAATTGAATAAAACACGTCCATCTGAGCTGGATTCTGTCATCTTATTTTTTATTCATCTCTTCTTGAGTGCAAATGCAAGATCAGAACTAAAGTGATCAGGTGACCTTTAACTTTGTCATGAGCTTTATGACCTCTACACAGTACAACAAAAACGCTACGTATATAGCGCCTCTGTATCTCTCTCTCAATTTGCATGATTACCACATTTAGTGCTCTTTTAAACAATTTACAAAAACATTTGATTGAACAGCTCTAGGTTGTAGAGAGCCGTGCAATTCAATTGATTCATACTTTTGAAAGTATTTAGTTAAATTTACAAATGTTACATTTTCTAAAATGAACAAATTCTTAAAAAAAAAAATCTACAGCAGTTTTTGCAGGAAATACAAACTGCTTGAATCTTCTGCAAATACTCGCATTTTGTAAGAGTATTGCTTTCTCTCCAGTAGCATTACCATGCGGAATATTTTGTATTTTTTGTATGAGACCTGACAATTTAAACACATTTACTTACAGGTTTAGTCATAAAGGAGCTTCCAAATGCACACAAATCCACACACACACACACACACACACGCACAAGGTGTTCAAGGTGGTCAAATGGATTAATATCATTCGCATATTAAAACATCTGGCTCACCAGAGATAAGTGCAAAAGTGTCAGGATGCAACGAGCAGGTGTAAACCCAGTCATGCACAATGATAATCAGGATGAGTTCAGTTCGAAAAAAAAAAAAAAAAGTAAGATGTTTAGACCTGAAAATGATCACTGAAAATGAAAATGTGTAACGTTTTTCAGTTGAGATCTCTACATGGGGTTTTGGACACAAGCCATTCCTTATGAAGCGGCCTTGTGAAAATGTGAAGACAGAAACAGCTAGGCAGGGGAGAAAAAATGAGCGAGACAGGGAAAGACAGATAAAGAGTCCGATAAAGAGAGAGAGAGAGAGAGATCAGGAAGGATGTCAGAAGAGAAACACAAAGCGAGAGAGGTAATGCCTTTTTGAGCAGGTGCTCCAAAATCTGCTGCTCAGCCTGCAGGTGGTGGGGATATATGGAACTGGATCAGAGACTTTATCATAAAAGCTACTTGTGTGTGTGTGTGTGTGTGTGAGTGTGTGTGTGTGTGTGTGTGTGTGAGTAAAAGTGTGGTGGGAAAGAACCCTTGTTCCTACACTATCCCATATGTTATATTGATCTCCGGCAGAATCAGGTTAGTGAGTTAGCGGTGGAGGAAGTCGCTCGGTTTGGAGTGCGTTAAAAGACAAACACTGGAGTCTAGTGGACTTTGAAGTGTAGTGCACTCTTGAGAGTAGTGTACTCGGCTGATGTGTCATTCTCCAGATGTCAAAGCCTCTCAGTGACAAGTGAAATTTACTCACACACGTTTTGAACAACTTTTTTTCATAGTAATATTAATATCCAATTAATTTCCTGCTATGTATAATGATTACATTATATGTTTATACATTATAGTTTAACTAATTTCACTAATTATTGTTGTCTTCTTCAATATTTAGTTTTAATTAACTATTAAGGAGAAGAATACGAATAAATAATATTCAAAGTTTATATTGTTAAGTTTTTATAATCTATCTATCTATCTATCTATCTATCTATCTATCTATCTATCCATCTATCCATCCATCCATCCATCCATCCATCCATCATTCTAGCCGTTCATTTTTTTCATAATTTTTTGTTAAAATTAATTGTACATTTTTTCAATTTATTTTGGATGTCTTGCTTTTCCTTTTTTTTTTCTTCTTGTCTTTTTTTATATAAACTCCGATAGACCACAAACCTGGCGCGTGTGCCGTTCCTAGTGAAAGTGTTACGCGAAAGCGGACCATTCCGATCACGTTCGGAGCATCTGGCCTTCAATCGGATCCAAGAATCTGAGCGCGTGGCCAAGAACTGGTTCTGTTCCATCATTTATCACGAGGAAGGGCTGAGATGAGAAGCAGATACAGAAGGCGCAGTTGTCAGTGTGATGCGCGTGTGATCTGTAAGCGTCTCGGTTTTGAGAACGAAGCCGTACGACTAGCGAGGAAATCAGAGTGTGTTCCACTTCATCTGTGCTGCTCCGTCTTTTGTGGGAATTTTCCAGATCTGTCAAAACATAATGCAAGGAGGCTTCAGTAGCTGTTTTTACAGTCTTCAGAAGCTATAACGTTGGGCTGTTAAGCGATTTCCCAGGGTGCGCATTGGAACTGGTGTCAGCTACAGTAGCTTTAACATTATTTCTTTTTATTTTAAAGACATTGCTAGCTACAGTAAGGCTCACTAACAACCTAGTAACACCAGTTGCTGATCAATTTTATCCATGGAGAAAAATATGCCTGTGTCTTCCAACTGCTGGGTGAAACAGTCATTACACCACCATGCTGTTCCATTCGTGATTTCGCTTGGACAGGAAGTTTTAATTAACCCTGTAACATTCTTTCTAAAAACAAATTCTTTTTTTTCTGGCATTTTTATTACTTTAGGGCAATAATAACAACAACTCATATATATTTACAATACAGGCCTCCAAAATGTTGAGAGTGAAAGTCTTGGTACGTATATACAAAAACAACAAACAGACAAACAAACAAATAAACAAACAGATTGAATAAATAATCATTAGTCACATAAAATGCCAACTTTTGGTGTGGTGATATTTTGTGTATATCTAATTTATTTTGTTCTGGTTTGTTACAAAGCACTTGTAAAGGCTACTATGTTAAGACACAGCATCAAAAGTTCAAGATATTTTTCAATAAGATAAAGTGACCCAAAAATTCTGCTCGACCAAAAAGCTGAGCAGAATTCTAGATTAATTTCCTGCAACAGCAGCGCTGACAGGAAATCCGCCAAATTTATAATAAGGCACTTTCAGTGATGGAAGGCTAAAAGCTGAAAATTATTCAACAATGTAAAAATGTGTGACTATTGGTAATGTTTATTCTAAAAAAAAAAAAAAAAACCCTTGTTTCGTAAATGTTTTATGGCAATAAATTTAGTTTGTCATTTGTTAATAAACTAGATAAATAATATAAATAATTATATTTAAAAAACATTCAAGACATAATGTTACCGTAAAATATTACTATATAACTGCAACAACTACAACTAATAAAATAAATAAATAATAATAATAATAATGATAATTAAAAAAAAAAAATAATAATAATAATAATAATAATAATAATAATAATTTAGACACTGTGATGTTTTTATTTTTCTTACAACAACCAAGCTTTAACGAAAACGACTGCAATTTTATTTTAGGAAGGTCTGACACAGACTACAGAAAGTTTTATCTCTAAATAATTTAGTTCAAGATTAAACAGATGTCCTTTTAATGTCAGCAGCAGCACAAAGCCCTCAGTAGGACGTGCACGCAGGACCGGAGTCTCGACACCCGAGCTCGAACTCAATCCACTGCATCACTGCACTCGTTTCTAACCGACTATTAAGCTCCAAAAGCAACCTGTTCTCTGCGGGACTGTTTAATTTGGTGCTGTGTAAAATAAGGGAGAGAACCTATGCAGAGGGAGCACACTGATTCTGAAGAATACCTTCTCAGCGATTTCTCACATTTTATTTCAGTTTTTTTTTTTTGTTGCTTTTTTATGGCTGTTTTATTTATAAACGTATGGGGAAATCTGTATGCCCACAATAGGTGTTTATGTGTGTGTGTGTGTGTGTGTGTTTTCTTAATGATGCATATTAAATTGGTAAACCACTCTGATCAGTGAATGCGCTATGCAAATAAAATGGTCTAAGACTCCTAGTGTCAATTTCTCTTTATTTATACAGTATTAAACTACAGTGAGTCAGAGTTTGTTGAAGTGAAAAAAAGAGACATGATGATGGAGTGAGAGAAAAAAATAATAATTTGATGCTTATGAGTCACTCTGGCAATCCGATAGTAATTCATTGTCAGAATGGTGTCAGAGATGTGAGGTTTGAACTGATGGGAATTCTGCATGTATACACCATACAACAGCTCAGATATCAAACAATAGAACGTGAGTGAAAGAGGCGTAGAGTATGTTGTACTATAATGAAAAAGAAGAAAGATGTGAAAGCATTTATTATAAGTATCAGTGGGGTTACTGACAAGCCTTTAATTGATTATCTCTTGTATCATCGGCCAGTTTTTTTATATTGTGTATTGTGTTTTTTTATCTGTTTGTTTGGTTGGTTAGGTGTTTATTTCATTAATGATTTTAACTGACTTGATACTTCTTCAGAGTCTACGAGGGGCATTCAACCCAAACTGGGACTTTTCTGGTGAACGAGGAATTTCAAGCACAGTATGGTGATGAGACTCTTAGCCGCAGTAAAACATTTGAATAGTGCAAAAGTATTTCAAGAAAGCCGCACGTCCGTGAATGATGATCCCGGTCAAGGTGGCTCTGAGCCCACTGTAGTCGTTGCCTTGAACATTTCTCGAGCTGAAACACCTGATCCTTGAAAATCAATGAATAACTTGTCGCAGAGTTATTGCCACATCCCCCGTACAGTCCTGACCGTGGCCCAAGACATTTCCACATGTTTGGGGTTGTTAAAGGAGTTCCTGGGAGGCTAGTGTTTGAGCACTAGTGTAACACTGGGGAACGAGGATTAGTGTAGCCGGGGATTATAAGGAGAAATAACTGTGTTCTGTTATTGTGCGTGATCAACAGTCCCAGTTTGACTTGAACACCCCTTGTATTTATACTCCAAACTGGATTTCTGTCTGTTTATTTGTTGCTCTGATTAAGCTAGTGTGTGTGTGTGTGTGTGTGTGTGAGTGTGTGTGTGCTCGAATTAATCTCCCAGATAAAGATTTTTTTACTTACTTTTTTGTCCTTTAAGCATTTTGTTTCTCCTCAAGGTGTTTAGGACCATTATTTTGTCACAAATGTTGGCATATGGGAAAATATGGCTCAGTCATTACCAGAAAGGGTTTTAGAGGTCAAATCTGCAAGTGTAGTGTTCACATAAATCTGGTGTGTGTGTGTGTGTGTGTGATAGCAGATACGGTCTTGGGATATTTTTGTGAAAACTTTATTACTACAGTACGATAAAAAAATATCAAGTGAATAGAATATATGAACAAAATAAAATACCACCATTTTTGCTTCAGTTTTGATTTTCACAAATGCCAATATATTTTGTCATAATTGTTTTGTTTATAGCAGTGGAAATTTTGTGCAACTATACAAATATATATTTGTCACAATTAATAAATCAGCTTGCAGTTGTGGACATTCTTGTGTGCAAATTAGTATCAATAACATGTTGGTTTAGTTGTTGAATAAAAATATAGCAAACATTGATTGTAATTTTGTGGTGAGTCACTGGCACAGAATTATAAATTAGATCACAGGGGGAAAAAAAGTGTTGCGTTTTGTTGAGCACAAATCTTTTTAATTACAGAGATTAAAAAGATTTCAAAATTATAAGCACCACAGATCATTTGGTTTACAGCATCATCAGCCTGCTCCTCTCCTCGTTTCACTTCGACAATAGCTCCCTAACAAGGGAATGTGCTGTGTAATGTCTGTTCATGGATTGTCCAATTGTACATACAGTACACTCATCATCCCATAAGCTTGTAATACAGCATAAAATATATACTGGAATAGAGCGAACAGAACCAGACAAATGAACCAGCTTCCTGAACACAGCGTGTCTCTTGTACCCCGAGTGCTGGTGCATTTCCTGAGTGCTGTAGCCTCGTATCTCTTTTCACTTTCCTTTAAAAAGTGTTACAGTAAAACGCATCACGGCTCCTAAACTCAGCAAATCCAGTGCTGGTGATGGCAGGAACAAGAGGGAAAAAAAAGTGAAAAAACAGGTTACACTACAGGATCCCACATAGCTTTATATAAGAATATAACATGGGGTATGCACATCATACACCAAATCACAATCATGGTTTATTTCTCAGACAATGCTGGAGTGACTGCAAGGGCAGTAACACAGTGTTTTCACAAAAGTTTTCTTTTTTTCTTGGCTTGAAAAAAATTCTCCAAAAATCTACGGAACACATTTAGTTCACCCTCGGCAGCCACTGTGCACAACGGCATATAGCTTTTGCTCTGAAATGTGGCCTAACGAGTGTAAGTTTGCAACTTATAAAATAAGGTTATATAGTGGTTTTCAAATTGAACGGATTGTTACAGACGACTTTGTGTCAGAGAAAATTTATTTGCTAAATTAAACAAAAAGTAAAGTAAATCCACAAAAATGTGTTTTATCTCATTTTGCTGCCAAACTGCTTGTATTTAGACGTATTGAAACCTGAATGAATCAAATACTTTGTGCACTAAAGGGTTTTTTTTTTGGGCTTCATATTTTGTTCCTTTTATAGTAAAAATGCAAAATGACTTAGAACAGGACCGAGCTGAAGGGGTTACAGTTCTGCGTGGAAGCGCTGTTGAATGACTGTGTCACAAGATTTTCTCTTTTTTTTTCAACTTTTGGTGACTTGTGCTGATATGCGGTGGCCTGAATATGGCTCCTTCTTCCTAAAAAGACAATTTGATGGTCTGCAGGATGGCAGACGGTGTGTGTGACGTCTGAGTGAAGTGGTAAAGACTCTGGGCTGCGGTTAAAAGCCTCTCGTTGCGCTTTTCTGCTCACCCTGTTGGAATTGTTTCACCAATCGTTGTCATTTCGGTCTGCGTCCATCTTGGAGCGTTGCCAGAAAAGGAAAAAAAAAAAAAAAACTATAATCGCAAAACGCGGTCACTTCACGGTCGCATAACAATGAAAGCCTAACACACTCGGTTTGATCTGAAGCTCGGAGTGACTAGTGACGCGTTTACAGGCCTGAATGCCTTTTCATCTTCAGCTCTGAGTCCTGAAAAAAAAAAGAGAAAAATGTGACTGGAGAAGAAAAGAGAGAGATAGGGAGGGAGAAAGGGTGAAAGAGTGCCACCTCAGCCTTCTCAGAACATGCCTGAAGCCTGTAATCAAAAGCATTTTTCAGCACTTCAGCCAAAATGGGATTATTAGAAGGACTCCGAAGTGAACAAGGGAGTGCAGAGAGTGAGTGAAGAGTCCAACAAGTCAAGTACCGGGAAAAAAATGGTTTTAATCCAGCATGTTTTAGCTCTTCTTTATTATTCAAGCATTCATAATTAAAGCTAAAAATAAAATACTTGGGAAAGTTAAAGTATAAGGAAATGATAATTACTTATTGCTTTTCTAATAATAACGTTTTTACAATAACAGCATGTTTTATACCTCACACACTGCAGCAATTTGTCAACAATTGATAATTATTAATAATACTATACGATACAATAACAAAGTCTATTAATTTTTATGTGTAATGTTGTACCACATCCAAAAAACATTTATTTTTTATTTTTATTAGAACTAACATTATTTTATACAACAGTTAGTTCTGCCTGAGTAATCTGATTGGACCGGTCAGCTGTCCACAAGTGGCGATATAGAGCATATCACCACTGGGACGTTAACCTACACATATCACTCGCTGTCACAGTCGGTAGCCAGCGTGGGCGAAAGTTTCTGTTCATGGCTAACCATAGCTACAAAGCTAACTAGCGTCTATCACCAGGCTGATCAAGGACACTACATGGTGTGTGGAACATGGGATTGTTGTATGAAAGCAAAATCACATTCACGGTCATCCTGTTGTGCTGAATATCACGGCCGATGTTCAGTGCTGATATTCAGTACAACAGCACCCAGTCTCATTTGTCATTGCTTAATTAGAGAAACTGTCAAATGAAATCAAGAGACATGAATCCAACAGCACCAAAAGCTCTCAGTAGCCACCACCTGAAATAGACATACTGTATATTTAATATTATTTCTTTTTTTTGTTCAATATTTTTAAATGTCATTCTGAGGGCAGCATGATGTCTATGTGGATTTACTCTAGTTTTGTCCCCAAAACATGCCGGGAGGTGAATTGGCTGCAATAAATTGCCGATAGGCATGAATGTGTGTGTGTGTGTATGTGTGTGTGATACCCTGTGGAGAATAATGTCTTGTCCGGGGTGTATTGCTGCAGGGATTTCAGCATAGTTTGGAAACTTTAGATAGGATCCTAACTCTAAGGAAAATAAAGTCCTTATCAGTAAATTAATGAATAAAATTAAATGTAATTTTGGACAGGACCTGGGGGAATGCCGATATGATCGGCAATCTCAAACAACAAAAACAACACCGTGCACATAAACATTGTTCAAAAGAAACATATACCAATACAGATAAGATTTATGGTCGGTATTCAAGTCAAAGCGGGACTTCTGATTGTTCAGTACACAGTTATGGGAGTAAAAGCTCCCTTTATTTCTCTATATAATCCTCTGCTACACTAATGCACTTATCTCAGCGTTTCACTAGTGCTTGGATACCATCAACGTAGAAGGTTTTCTTAGTACACCGGCGCCATGATCGAACTGTCTGCTTCACGTCTGAAACGCTGGCCTCCCAGGAGCTCTAATGGCCCAAACATGTGGAAGTGGTTTGGAGAGAGGGGCAAGAACTGTATGGGGGGATGTTGCAATAACTCCAATAATCCAAGTCCAAGTGGTGTTGGTAAATGATTGTGTGTACAGTTGGCAACAAGTTATCCATCGATTTGTTTAAGGATCAGGCGTTTCACTCACTGTACGTTCATGGGAACGACTGCGGTGGGCTTCCTTAAAAATGTCCGTTTATGCGTTCATTCACCACAAATTTCATCACGGTTTGACTTGACTTGCCAGTCAAACCGTGGCTTGCCAGAATGTTTCAGAGAGCATAGGATTGAAATTAGAAGTCTCAGAGATCCAAAAGAGCTAAACCGCCCGTGCTCTCTGGATGGAAATAACAGCATACTGTTTTCTCTTGGTCTTTCACCTTGTCAATCGTAGTGACTCAAATCACTCATGCTGCAGCTTGTTAGCTTGACGGTGCTTTCTTTCAGGTGTTTTATATGATATTTTGACAGCATTTTAATGCAGCAAGATGCATTCGGCTGTTTTTGGTATCAAAGAGGAAGCACATGATAGACTAGAGGTTGAGGAACTGTCAGAGCCAGAAGTCATGCTGACGTTTGTGGTGGTTTTCTGCTTACGTGCGTCTCCTTTTTGTGAATGCTTAGCGCCCTCTAGAGAGGCCGACTATCTGAAACCGTTGGGTGTTTGCTTGTTAAAAATAGCATCGAGCGCTCCAGAGTACCGTTTTCCCACCGAACATTTAAAGGGACGTTATCTCCGCTTCATCAGTGTTATTTCCCACTGAAGCTGATAAGCTTGCGGATCATCGGCCACTTTTATCCACCATCTTATCTCTCTCTCAGTCGCTTCCCGCTCCTCTCTCGAGAATGTTTATATAAATTCCTTGCGTTGTGCGCTGAGGCTGTTCTTAGGCTTCCACACACTTATTTATCCCCAGAGTTAGATTAAAGAGCGTATACTGTATGTTTGTGACACACTGATTGTGTGGGAGCGTGATTATCTAGACAGCTCATCAATCGCTGTCCTGTGTGTGTGTCTGTGTGTGTGTGTGTGTGTGTGCGGTTATATGATCATCCTTTGTCCTTTCTCCTTCCCTCACCTTGGGTCTGTGTGTTTTCACATCTTTCTGGCAAGGGGCCTTTGCATTCCCATTAAACCCTGACCACACACACACACACACACAATATTTTTCTCTCTCTCCTTGCGCTCTCACTAATCACTAGAATTTTATTTGCGTGCCTTTTTATTAGTGCTCCCAAGGATACAAGGATATTGGACAAACACACACTCACACACACACATACACACATACGCGCGGTTGCACACACTTTAGATACCTATGCTTATACACACACACACACACACACACACACACAAACACTACCTCACACACACAGTCTATGTGTATCCTTTTTTATTAGCATCTTAGCAAGCACGACTAGACGAGCAAAATTCTTTTCCTTCGCCATCCATTCATCTCCGTGGCAACCGCACTGGTGTGTACGAGGGGAATGTAGGGCTCATGTATCTGGCTGAATGCATAAATTGTGTGTGTGTGTGTGTGTGTGTGTGTAGTAAACATTAGGCACACAGCCAAACTAGTTTACTGTCAATGGTAATGTGGGTAATGTCCAATATGGCAGAGGATTACAGCAGTACACTTCTTCATAATTCTCCATAGTGTCTGTGTTTCCTTTAAGGACTTAGGGTTGTGCTCCCTAAACAAGATGAGTGCCCTACAAAAGCACTGTCCCCTAAGATTTCCTCTGCAAGATACTGTATATAAGCTGTATGTCCTCTAAATGCTCTGACACCTACTTAGACTTGGATCTAATGTTGACCTTTTGCAGACACATGTCTAACATGATACTAAAATACCATTAACCCACATTAGGTTAGTATGTATGTTTATTAATAATTACATTAAAACTATAATTTGGAGCTAAAAAAAAAAAAAAACGTAACTAATTAGAATAACAGATGACCTCCCGGATTACCTGACGCTTTCTCCCACAGATTAAATATTTCGCAGGAGCATATTTTCATATGCAGTATGTCATGGTGGACTTCTACTTTTTTGAAAGAGAAACAAGCATGTGGAAATGGATGAAGATCAAATTTCAAATTCAAATTTTATTTGTCACGTACATAGTCATACACAGTACGATATGCAGTGAAATGCTTTTTCGACTGCCAGTGACCTTAAAATAAAAGCTTAAACATAAGAAATAAATATGAATAAAGAAAATACGTTAGAAAATAAAGTTAACTGGTAAAATATACTGTACAAGTAAAAATAAAGATATATTGCAATAAAGGAAATATGGTAGAAAATGAAATTAACTAGTAAAATATACTGTGGAAAGTAAAATATAATAAAATATACTGTACAAATAAGAACAAAATATCAATAGATATAATATAGAAATATAAAAGAAGAAAATGGAAATTTGTCCAAACCAGAAATGAAATGAAATGAGATGGTAATAAGGATATTAAAGTGCAGAAGTTTGATTTGTTATCATAACATGATTAACTTAGATGGATTCCTCCTGGATCTGGTGGCATTTGCTAGTGTTAGTGTTGTTTCATTCAGTGCTTCTGTTGCAAATGAGACAAAGTTATGGAATATGGGGAGGTAATGTTAACTAATCTTGACGTATCAAGCTTTCTGGTTTTGAATTAATAGCTAACAATCTGTCCGGGGGTTGAATCTCAAATAACATAAAATGGAAATCTAGTGCATGACGTACAGTAGGGTCTTGATTCCCTTGTTTCATGCCAAGTACTGGCTTTTTTCAGTGGTTAGAGAGGGATTTGGGATGCAGCCATGTGTTAGAAGCTAGTCAAAACACAGTTCAAAGGCAACCCGAAATGACTTAGAAGTCGTTACTAAGTGTTGTTTAAGTGTTTTCTTGCTGAAAGTGCTTCTGTCACTGGTTTTGTATGTGATTTGTAACACTGGCATCTGTAAGTAAAAGTAAGTACGAAGTCAGTAAACAGTAAGTAAATATCCCTTTTGTCTTCCAGTAGTAGGAGGGACCATGGTGAACAGATGTTGTGATGGCACATGCAAAAGGTCAATAAGTATCAAGTGTTTTATTAGGGTTGTGTCCCTTGTAATAGTTGATTTCTGTGTTACTATAAAGGTAGTCCCTTAAAACAGCTGTGACCTGTGTACGCTAGAATATTTTTGTCCTCTCTAGGGCTTTGTGCATAACAGCTGGGTGCCGTATAGTTTCAGAAAATGTACTAAATTATTATTAGCATGTACATAATTGACCTTTAAGAATAAACAATATACCTTTAAGATGTTGTACACAATCTTATAGTACGTGAAAGGTTCACATTAAACTCTGCGGGCACAGATACAGCTGCAGGATGTCTTCCAAGCTAGAAATCTATTGAAGATGTCTTTAACAATGTCAACACCCCAGACATCTTTAGGGATAATTTTCTAAAATCCTCATACTGACATGATTCTAAAGATGACTTAAGGTCCTTTAAGGTGTGTTGAGTTTTAAAGACCATTAACACACAACCTGAGGGCTTGTCTGCATGTCCACTGAGAAGGTACAGTAGAAAAGCTTTACTCTTGATGGAAAGTGACAAGAGACAAACAGTTTTGATACTTTTATTTATGACAGTGTCCCATATAAAAGGCAAGCGTTCCCTTTATAAGCCCTGCATTCCCTTTAAGGGGGATCTGTCATTCAATATACATTTTCAGTTGTTTTAGACTTTCAGAGGGGTCTCCAAGTATGAAAGCAAAACCTTCCCTGCACTTTGTACACCTTGAAAAATAATTATTTGATCTCCTTTAGATTTTTAGAAGTTTGCCAACTTACAAATTCTATTTTAAAGGTTAGAGACAGAATATGAATGTGAAATCTACTGTAGAAGAAAACACATTACAGTATATAAAGGTTATAAATGGAAAAAAATTGATCCACTACCAACCAACAATAATTCTGGCTCCCACAGACTGGTTAAAAAGTAAGTAAGACACCTGTCCACAAAATCTCTATCTTCCATTCAAAACTCACCACTATGGGCCAGACTAATGAGCCGTCAAAGGACGTTAGGGGCCAGGTTGTAGACCTGCACAAGGCTGGAATGGGCATCAAGGCCATCAGCAAGAAGCTTGGTGAGAAGAGGACAACTGTATTCTCAAATGGAAGAAATACAAAATAACCATAAATCACCATCGGCCAGGAGCTCCATGCAAGATTTCACCTCATGAGGTCATGAGCAAAGCGATGAGTTAGTCCAGAAATACACTGTGAATTATCTCTAGGCAGTTGTGATCACAGTCACCAAACAAACTATTGGTAACACAATACACCACCATGGATCCTGCAGCATCTGCAAAGTCCCTCTCCTAAAGAAGGCACATGTACAGGCCCATGTGAAGTTTGCCAGTAAACATCTAAATGATTCAGAGATGGATTGGGAGAATGTACTGTGGTCAGATGAGACCAAAAGTGGACAGAGCCATGTATTATGAAATCTTGGATGAGAACCGCCTTCCTTCTTCCAGAACACTAAAGATGGGTCATGGATGAGTCTTTTAGCATGACAATGACCCCAAAACATATCATCAAAAGAAGCACATTAAGTTCATGGAGTGACTTAGCCTGGCACCAGACCTTAAACCTATAGAAAATTTATGGAGAGAGTTGCCAAGTAACAGGCAAGAAACCTCAAGAGAAGATCTGTGAACAATAGTGGACCAAAGTCCCTCCTGAAATCTGTGCAAACTTGGCAACGAACTTCAGGGATTTCTCCACCAAGTCATGTTTTGGTTAGAGATCAAATATGTATGTATTTTATACATTAAAATGCTTCTCAATGTGTAGCCTTTGTATCATGTGCTGAGCAGTATTTCAGCTGGAGCATTAACACGCATACTTTGGGGTAGCTATGAGACCTAATAGTAAAATACATGACCTTTAAACTTGCTTTATAAGAACAGTGTGCGCTTCAAAGCTGGTGCGCTCTATAGTGCTTGGCTGCCCTATGATACAGTACGACTAAAAATGATACGGCCTCTATACGTAGGTAGCCTTGAAAAGATTTACCCTGTTTCAGCCTCCAAGGTTCTTATCTGTAAGCATCAAGTGCTAAATTAAGTTTGTGTTCTTTAAGTTTCGGGGGGGTCCTATGAGTACTTGTGTAGATATCCTGCATTCTATAATACTTTTGTCCTATGTAGAGATCCTAAATCCAATGTACAAAAACTGTGTAAGGTTTTAGGTTTAGGTATTGAGCTTTATATTGTTTGCATCACCTATAAGATTTTTTTCTTTTTAAGAGCTGCAATAAGTTAATAAAGTCTGGGCTTTGTAGACTTAGAATTTAATACCTCTATCATGGGATTTAACAAAAAAAAAAAGTGCTTGGACAAATTAGTTCTCATACCCTTTGTCACATTTTCTCTTTACCATACAACACATGTTACGCATCAGAAAAGAGGAGACACTATTTTAACTACAGAGATTGCTATAAATCCTCCCCTCTCTCTCTCTTTTAGTCTGAATCGCCTCCATTAGCCATTAGTGTCTCAAATGATGCTTTCGCCCGCTCCTGTTTCGGCTGAATCACTGTGAATCATCGCCTTTTACTTCACTTCTCGTTAGGCCCATGTTTTCCCCTTTCTCTCTCTCTTTCTCTCTCTCTCTCTCTCTCTCTCTCTCTGAGTCTTGCTCTTTCTCTCCCTCCCCTGTCCTACCTCCTTTAATGAGGAGACTCTGATGCTGAACACTGACTTCCCTACAATGAAAGGGTGAGTGTCTCGTTCACTCAGCCCCTCCATCCATCACTCTGTCCCTGCCTGAAGAAGTGTGCAAGCATGCCCCTGAAGACACGCGTGCACACACACACACACACACACACACACACACACTACATCAAGCACCCCCATAATTCATCTGATTTTGAGGAAGACTGAGTTGAAAAAAGTTCAGGTTATTATGATTTTCTCTCTGTATTATTTATTTATTTATTTGGTTATTGGGGTAAATGCATTTTGTGCCTTATAATGTTTTTTTTTTCCTGCTCTTATGGCTATCTCTGTAACCTTGATGTCCGTTAACCTACATGAATGGGATTCATTTTCTATACTGTAACTCACTTGTGACCAAATCTAAATATATATATATAAAGCTGTGAAACATATGGACAATCTGGGAAACATATTGTATGCAGTAAGGTTTAAGTTTGTATGCAGTACGCTATACGTATATGCAGTATGACTTTCGACCTCATCCACAATTTATTCCGAAATTTTTCCCACTCTCTTCTGTGCATATTGTTTTCTTGTCAGATTGAATTGTCTACAGCAGGCGAGTGGAAAACTTTTTCAAAGTTATACGTTTATACATGTCTTGCTATTTTTAAGTTAAAGAAGTACTAAGAAAAGGAAGATTTCACACATTTAGGTTTATATTAGGTCCATATAAAGACTATCCACTTGAATTAGAACATCTGTATTCTTGGACTTTTATCCAGTGGACACATCATACCATACCTGTGCTGTGTATACTGTAGAACCATGCACTTACACATCAATAGCTTCAGATGTTGTTGTTTTTGTTGTTGTTGTTGTTCTTTTAGCTGTTTCCATTAGGCGTCGGAATCCTGGAAATTCCTTTTTTTCTATGCGTTGTTTTTTTTTTTTTTTTTTTGGCACACCCGATGTCTTTTCTGATACAACATTTCCATTTTTATCCGGGCTTCAGACCAGCACTAAGGACGCCCTCCAGCCGCAATAGCTGGGTTAAGGAGTTGGCTGGGAATCAAACCCGGGCCTTCCAAATGGAAGAAGCCAACAACTGTGCCACCAATGCCCCAGGTCAATAGTTAATGGAAGCTCAATGTTTACAAATCATTAGCTCAGAAATCAGAATGGGGAAAAATGTTATCTCAATGACTTTGACTGTGGCATGGTTGTTGGTGCCAGTTTAAGCAGAGGTGTATGTCAAGAACACAAATCCCGTATTAGAGTAAAAGTAGAGATATTACTCAAGTAAAAGTAGAGGTCATCCATGTACAATTCAACTTAAGCTAAAGTACAAAAGTATTTAACTTCAAATTCAATCAAATAACAAATGTACTGATCTTTCTTTAACTCATGGTAGCCTTTATGGTATAGTAAAATAATCTCTCTCTCTCTCTCTCTCTCTCTCTCTCTCTCTCTCTCGCTCCTTTCTCTGCTTCATGCTATCGTTCTAAACGTGCTATTGTTTCCTCAGTGGTCTAGAGACAACCATCTCTACACCTGATTTCAATCACTGGCGGCATGATTAAGCACATCATGCAATTATGCATAATAGTTAGCAGGTATAACCGCATTACCGCTCCAAATACTACGCTCCAGTCTCATTACTGTATGTAACTCACTGCCATGCAGAAATATAGTAAAGTAGAAGTACCTACAGTACGTACTAATAAAACCATTCAAGTAGAGTACACATATATGAAATATGCACTTCAGCACAGTAACCATCCATCTTTGGGTTTAATTATTACTTTAGCTGCTCTTCTACAATTTTAATACATTTTAACAAACTGGTGTGAAAAGTGGTTCTGATGACATAATTACCGGTGGTGAAAAAAGTGTGAAAAACTGGTTTCACCTAACAGGAAACCTACAGTAATGCAAATAACCAATCTTTACAACCATTATGATCAGAAAGGCATTGCACCTTGAGACAGGTGAGCTGCCGCAGGAGAAGAGCACCTCAGGGTTCCACTCCTGTCAGCTAAAAAACAGGAATCTTAGCCTATAGTGTACGATAGTGTCATGGAACATCTGACAGTCATGTCTTCACGACTTAAAATCCAACTCACAAGAATAGGCCGAATAGGCGGTAGTTCATTTGTAGCGCATGGTGTTTAGTTTACTGTATGTGTGTTTGGATCTAGTTTGTGTGTGGGTGTGTGAGATTGGGATGAGTGCTTTATTATGACTATTTTTCACACCTGAGGTGTCTTGCCATACTGTGAGAGTCTTGTAATTCCAGTAGAACAACTAATAGAATAGACAAGAAATAAGTTGTATTGATTAGAGCATAGACGGGAATAAGATTAAACAGGGTCGATCGATCTGAGTGTGTATAATGCAGAGGGGAATAATCAGTGTTTCAGAAATAGGCCATGACCTCTGTAATATGTGTGTGTGTGTGTGTATGTGTGTGAGACAGAGAGGTGGACAGACAAAAAGACAGACAGACTAACAGGTGGGCAGGCAGACAGGTTGGCATACTGTATGAGAGCACAGATAGACAGATATGACTGCAGACAGACAGACAGAGAGTTGGGGAGTCACATGGTTGCACAGGCTTTTTATATTTGTCGAGAGACCAATTTGTCTCAATATTAGTTGAGGACTGGAGTTTACTACACTCTACCTGGGTCTCCAATAACGAACTGGACTCTATATTAACTTAAACACTCTCCTGTTATACTGAACATCCAGCCTCCTTACACACAGTATGACTGCAGATCAATTCCTGCTATCTGTCTCACCCAGATGAGGATGGGTTCCCTGTTGAGTTTGGTTCCTCTCAAGGTTTCTTCCTATTGCCATCTCAGGGAGTTTTTCCTTGCCACTGTCACCGTCGCCTTCGGCTTGCTCATCAGGGGCAATCTGATCATTCTGATTTATACACATTCATACAAATATTTTCATAATTCTTATGATTGTGTAAAGTTGCTTTGCGACAATGATAACTGTTAAAAGCGCTATACAAATAAAATATAATTTAATTGAAAATTAAAATATTACGTTTTATAGATAGATAGATAGATAGATAGATAGATGTGAGTGCAGATTTCTTTCTCACTGTTTAATTCTTTTTCATCTCTTTTTTTTTGTCTGTCTCTCACTTTGTCTCTATCGCATTGTTTCTCTTTCTGTCTCTTCTATCTCTATCTGTCTTTTTCTGTCCCCTGTGTCTGCTGCCACCTCTATTCATTTTACTGCAGCCGCAACAGCGTAACCACACACACACACACACACACACACACACACACATAGCAGTCACGCAAACCACACGCACCTTTTCCTCATCTCCTGAATGTCAGTGTGTCCTCTCCTCCCGTTTCTGTAATAGGCTTGTCTCCATCACTAAAGCTATTCTTTTGCGGTAGTGTCTCAGTGCATGTGCAGACACGCGCACACACACACACACACACACACACACACACACATATGAACAAACTGTTCTGATAATGGAAGGGGGAGGTGAATTAAAATGTAAAAATTAAAGGTGGTCTTCTTTGATAAGGCTCCTGCCTAAATCACACCCCACTTCCTTCCCAGCGGATAATGAGGCCAACGATCAGGGTGTGTGTGTGTGTGTGTGTGTGTGTGTGTGTGTGGATGTGCGTGTGTGTGGATGTGCATGTGTGTGTGTGTGTGTGTGTGTGTGTGTGTGTGTGCGTGTGCGTGGGTGTGTGCGTGTGTGTGTGTGTGTGTGCGTGTGTGTGTGTGTGTGTGTGTGGTCCTGACCATGAATAATGAAATGTCTTGGTGAGCCTTTGATTACCTAAGAAAGAACAAAAGAGAAAAGAATCAAAGGAGAAACAGCAACATAAAAGAGAGACATTATAAGAAAGAGTGAGAGAGAGAGAGAGAGAGAGAGAGAGAGAGAGAAGGAGAGAGAGTGAAAGTGAGACATACACGTGGACAGACAAGACTAACAGGTGGGCAGGCAGACAGACAGGTGACCACATGGAAGCACAGATAACAGACAAATGGGGAGAGTCATATGGCTGGACATACTACCTGGAAAGTAGATGGGCAACAAAAGAGACAACAAGATATTATATAGGTTTATGCAGACTGACAGAAAGACAGACATCCGAGCAGGCATGTGGGTGCTCCTCTGGACAGATGGAAGTACAGACAAATGATTTGTGTGCAGGCAGACAGACACCCACACAGACAGACAGGTTGAAACACATATAACATGTGGTTATGTGGATGAGTGGGTGAACAGATGGACAGACAGACAGACAGACAGACAGACAATAATAATCAGGCAAGCAAACAGAGAAACAGGCCAGAAATAAGATGCAGAGACAGACAGGTAGGTGAGAGGATGAGTGAGTAAACATTTGGAAAGACAGACGTAAGGTAAGCCAACAGGCAGGCAGACAGGCACACAAACATTCAGATGTGCAGGTCGGAAGCCAAAGAGACAGGTTGGTTCCTGGGTGGGCAGGTACACAAACTGACAAACAGATGAGCTGACAAATGGACAGACAAATGGTATAATAGGATGGGTGGACAGACAAAAAGCCATACTGATAGACTCACAGACAAACAGGCGTATCAGGGTTGGGTGGACTATTGATAAAAAAGAGACATCAGAATAAAGGACATTGGACTGAGACATCTGGTAAGACAGAGAGAGGGAGACAGACAGGGACTCCCAGGCATCGGGGTTGCTGTGTTGATATAGATGTGAAGTGATACAGGAGGACACATTGTCCCTGCCACTGTGGAGTAAATATATGAAATGGAAAACGTGTGCACTATAGTCATTCTTTCTCCTAATACCCTTCCATCACTTTCTGCTTTCTCTCTTTGACAGTCTCACTCTGTCTGCCTTTGACCATGTCTCTCTCTCTCTCTCTCTCTCTCTCTCGCTCTGTCTCCATCCTGTGGAGTGTGTCTAATCTCATATGGATGTTAAGTCCTTTTCCCCTGAGAGCACAAACACGCAGAGTCAGGAGAAATGAAAAGTCAGTGAGGACTCTGATTTGGCACACACCACTCACCTTCACATGGCCACAAAGCAGGCATAAAGCCATGTGTCTGTCTATCTGTCTTCCTCTCTATGCTGATCTATCCATCTCTTTTACTCTCTCTATTTCTCTTTCACTCATGCCCTTTCTGTATCCGTCTCTCCATGACTCAGTGTACAGCACTCCTAAAAGGACATATGTTGCATTCACGCAGGGTTGTGTTTTCACAGTGTTTACTAGATGTTTCCATATGAACATTTGTGATATCCAACACATGAAGAATGGACATTTGTGGAGAGCTACTGTATGAGTTCAGAGTTTGGGAAAGAATTATGATATTTGTGATTGTGTTGGAGCAGTTGATGCTAAGGCTAAAACAAATATGGTGTAATCTTGAGAAAACATAATTTTAATCGCTCTAATAAATCCAAGAAGTTCATGATCCCAACCATTTTTAACAGGTTTCTGACTTTGTTTTTAGTCATAGTCACTGAGCTAGTATTATTAATATACTATATACTGTATATTTGTAAGCCAGCCTCATCAAGTGAGGGTAGGCTGTAGTTTGAATGGTCAGGCAACCTGATCTCAGTCTGCCTTTTTACCGTCCACTCCACACCATTCTGGTGAATCATCCTTTAGGTCAGTGGGTCCCACCTCTTTTAACCTGACAGCAGTGGGGCTTAAACCACAAATCCCCCCTCTGCAACCAACGAATCTAATGTGTCTTACTAAAATTGAAATTTTTCACAATTATTAGATTGCTTATAGTGACCATTCCTATATACAGGTTGCCTGGAAACAAGTTTCTCATGATTGTGGCTGCTTTGTCAAAAGTGTAAGTTTGTAAGCAGCAATAGATCAGGTATAATGTGGGTTCATGGCTGTACTGTTTACCCGAGCAGGGAAGTTTGTAAAAAGTTATAGGAAGGGTTGAACTAGTTAAGTGCAGTAATCATTCTTTGCTCATATCTCTTCCCAACTGCAGGCATTCCATGTGCCCAGTGGCCCAATTAGTGATCTCCAGCTGTGCCAGAGTCAGCTTAGTCCTATCTTTGATTTATCTGATTCCTTAGTGCTGGACAACCCTGAGGGCAGCAAAGGTCACTATCTGGAACACTGTAGCTAGTGCTGTACCTTATGTGGTACCCATAATAAAGACCTGCCTACCCAAGTCAAACCTAATTTTAATTAGGTTTGACTTGGGTAGGTTAATGTTCCTCCTGCCTGCTTGTTGAACTGGGTGCTGTAATTATCTTTATCCAAGAATCTCTCATGAAAGATACCTGGATAAACCCTAGCTTGGCCTGTGGTTAATTTCACCCATCTGACCATGTGGTACCCATGATGGAAGTTACAACAATACACTGTGGTGTCTAAGAAAACTTCACCATAATTTTTAGCTTTACTTCAGCTTTACATAACTGCCGCTTTTATACAGTAGCAAGTCTTTGTCACTCTATTTTACTGTGTGACTGGCCAATCCATGCATATTCGAGGCAAGAAAATCTAAGATATAAACATGAGGCACAAACCTGGGATATCTTGCCATGCCAAGAAAAGCATGTACCTGTTTCTTGATGCTGGTTCTCAGAAAGTTCTTGAAGCCTTCCAACGTGTTTGTCTTTTGAAGGAGACCTTATACAATTCAAACCAAGTAGGGATATTCCGGTGTTATTCCACTTTAAAAATATTTTGCATAAGACTCATCTATAACTGTGTAATTCCATGATCTGTTAATGCTATACATACCTTACATACAAAGTTGTATTGAACTGAAAAGGAACTGACAGGTCTTTGGCCTGCCATTTTCCCCAAAATGTTGGTATCTTTTGCCAGTTTGCTTGAGTTGAGAAAACAGACAGGTTTGTATCATTGCTTCTTTATCTCTCCAGTGCCTCAGTTAGCTGTTGCTGTGTTCCACTGGGATGCCCTTTTCTGGCATGGTGTAGAATCTTCACAAGGTCTCTGGAATATTTGGAACTTACATTTTTATGGTATCATGGAAGTTGAAAATGGTAGCTGAAATTTCTGCAAGCCTTTATACCCCAGGGCTGACCATACTTTCAGCCCCAACAAAACCAAGTGCAAGTATATCTAGGTGCAATTTCTGGGGAGATATCCTCTGGCAGGTGGTGTAGTGATTAAATAGTTAGTAGACAGGAGATATTTAGTTTCACTAGAAACCTAATGTGAATAAGGATACTCAGATAAAAGTTGTAAGAGGGGACCATGAGGGAGGTCAAGGTTGGATTTTGAAATATGCAAGCACTAGGTGGCTGACTCTTTACTTCATGCTCGAGACTGAGTTCAATCATTGGGAAAAAAAGTCAAATGTGAAAGTTTGGTTAGTTAGACACTTTTGGTCTGTTTCCCGAGTGTTCTTTTCAACTGCTGGTGCATCGATGTGCGGTCACCTGGGAGCTGTTAGGGCATTCAGTGGCTTCTAGCCATTTGCAATCCTTCTTATCCCTGCTTTTGATTTATGTTCTTCCATGTGTGAGTCCAGCAGTCACAGTAAGTGTTGCACTACTCATTATAAAGTCCACACCAAGATTTTCACACCTGTTTCTATCCAGTGGATGCGGCCTTCATTGTTGATTACTGGTTCCTTCCAAGGTTTCTTCATGCACACTGATGTCCTTCAGCTCCTTTTTTATACAGTGCATGTACAGTATACTGTATATACATGCCTACATACAATATCATATCATGATATATTTTAAAATTCTCTACCATGCTGCTACTGTTCATGACCTTGCTCTGTTTATGAACATTCTCCACTACTATACTCCATCTAAAATATGATTTTCCATATTCAAAGATATTTTAATACATGTGTTTATGGAAATGTTGAGTTTGTGAGTAATTATACCTTAATGGATCCTGAAACACACACCCACACATTAACCTGAATAGCATAAAATCAGCTCTTTCTCCAGATAGTAGTAGATAATCGCTGGCATGTACTGTAGATAAAGAAATGCTGGGATGGTATACGGAGAGAAGACAGGAATGTGCATGCTGAGAGGACAGGAGTGTGAACGTATGGACGGTGGGTGCAGAGTAATGTGTCCTCACTGGAGGTGGTGATGAGTCCATATATCTCTGTTTATCGTGTCGAAGGCCTCCTTCCCTGCAGCTACAAAAGCAATTCTCTTGCTGCATTCATACAGCAGAGCGGAGCAGGGGAATGCACACAAACCTACACACACACACACACACACACACATACCCTTACCCACACAGCATTACCTGGGAGGTTGCGGATCTTTCGGAGCTCAGTCGAGTGTGTCTTTGTGCTCTTTCTCCTCCAAGTTTACAAATGGTCTGAATTTCATTGGGTTTGAAAATGAATAAGCAGTGGTTGCTGATGGATATATATGTGTGTATGTGCTCACGTTTCCATTTTCCCATTTTTAATTTTTTTGCTTTTCTCTTTATTGCATGATCATCTTTTTTTTTCCACATTCATGCTCACCCTTTTTTGTAAATTGCATGCTTATATTCTTTGTTGTCCCGTTTTCCTATCAAGTGGTAAGCCTGGTCTGTCTGTCTGTCTGTCTGTCTGTCTGGCTTTAAATGATGGGTTATCTGTTTTACATGACATGCAGCTTGCCCAGAAAGCTGTGTTCAAATGTTCACGATAAATAAATAGTGAACCCATCAATTGGCTGGAACCTGAGATTCAGGATGCATAAGCAGATAGTGTTTGTTTACATACATAGTCACGGAAATAGACAGACAGGATGGGGTCAAACCCAGGGTAAAAAAATAAACACCAGAGATGGAATAGAAATGGAAATCCTGAGAAAAGCTTGAACAGGAAAGCAATAGGAAGTAAGGGTGCCTTCACATCAAGAACTTAGGCCTGACTTTGCATACCCTTGACCTCAATTTCAAGTTAGTTTGATTAGGTTGAATACTGTGTACAAAAAACTTGGACTTGAGTATGGGATGCGTGTACTCTGGTACGGTTTACATCAGGTTTCAAAGCTGTACCAAAACATGAAAGTGGACCACTGTTTAAGGTGTGACATTATCAATGGCATGGCCACAGCTAAAGTAGGAAGGTGGATGAGAGGGTCGTTCTTGACATTATTTTCTATAAGAAAATAATAATACTGTAGTAGGCATAGAACGAAAGTCGATTCCATGACACTGTTCTACTTTTTTGTACTTTTTGGTGGCTCACAAACCAGCTACAGTAGTTGCATATTGGTGTATCAGTGTTCAGATACGCATAAAACATTACTAATGTAAAAGCTGGCCAGTGGTACCAGTGGAACAACAAGACAAGGAAACATTGACCATATAAAGGAACGGAGGCTATCTCAATGCTCGTTAGTGTTATTCCAACAAATTTTTTTTCTTTTTACAGTGGCATATACTGTACGTTTGGACCTGAAGGACCTTCAGTTTTAAAGGATCAGACGTTCTACTTGCTAAATTTTCAGGGGAACAACAGCAGTGGCTCCAAGCCTAATGATTGCACTATTCAAATTGTGTACTGTGACTAAGAGCCTCATCACCATACTGTTTGAAGTCGTCCCCAAAGTCACAGTTTAACTTGAACACAACTCAGCACTACAATTACTCACTCACTCACTCACTCACTCATTGTCTATACCACTTTTTGTTTATATCAATTCTGTATACAGGGTTGCGGGGGGCTGGAGCCTATCCCAGGAGACTTAGGGGCAGACTATGAGGCAGGGTGCACCCTGGACAGGGTGCCCATCCATCGCAGTGCACACACATACACACTCACACATTAATTTACTCACTAGGAGCAGTTTGGGAACGCCAATTAGCCTAATCTTCATGTCTTTAGACGGTGGGAGGAAAACGAAGTACCCAGAGGAAACCCACCAAGCATGGGGAGAACATGCAAACTCCATGCACACAGAGACCCTGGCCGGGAATCGAACCCAGACACTGGAAGTGCAAGGCAACAGTGCTAACCACTACGCCAAGCACTACAATATTGCTCTAAAATCTATCAAGTTATCTGTATTGCAGGGAAATGCAGTGCCATCATTAACCGTGAAATATGTCTAGATCGCTGGCATTTCATGCCATCTGTCATTTAGTGTAGTGTGATTATTATTACACTCCATGTTAGTGTGGCAACTTTGTTATTATAATCTGTTGAATTTTTCTGTTAGTGACATACATTAAAGCTAAAAAAAAAGGATTTTGTACCTCAGTTTGTCAACAGGAACTGATGCTGTGCAGGTTTTTACACCTTCAATTTTCACTTGTTCCTTTTTTACGTAATTGATCAGAATTTTTGAGGAGGACATGACAATTCGCAGCACACATCACACAGTTACAAATGAGCCTCGAGATGTGTGGTGTGTACAGCACCCGTGTGAACAGTGCAGACATGTTCTAGTCACCTTATCCACGTCAACACACACACACACGCACACACACACACTGTCACTCATTCACACACCGTCATCATCATCATCAGGCTGATCAGGTGTCTGAGACTTCAGCGCCTGTCTGACGCGTGCTTTTGTCAGTGTCAGACAGGAGAGAGCTCATTAGTGATTTCTCTCCACATTTCACTCTCAGTGTGTGTGTGTGTGTGTGTGTGTGTGTGTGTATATATACATGTTTGTGTAATTGTCACACACGTAAGCACCAGTTGTCATACATTCTGTCTTTGTATCACGTTTTGTGTGAAGGAGGAATAAAACGAATGATGGAAGTTTCACGACACTTCAAACTACTGTGAATTTCATCCGGCTAAAGAGCTTGATCGTGATGGGCGTGGTCTCTTCGAGGATGACTCCGCCCCCTTTCACATGGCAAAAGGACAAACGGACTGGTTTAATGAAGATGGAAATGATGTGTGTGCTTTTAACTCACATACTGTAGTTTCAGCCTAGTTTAACACCTTCGCAAGATTTTGGAGCATGTGTGTGTGTGTGCGTGGGAGAGAGAGAGAAAGAGAGAGAGATAATCCTATTCCTGGTGGCAATTGGAGGATTTCCCACAATTCCTTAGGGCCAGTGAACGCAGATGGAATCTGGTGTGCTGCAATATTAATAACACTTTATCAAAAATGATCAACCGCAGGACCATCTGCTCCACACACACGCTTGCGCGGACACGCTCACACACACACACACACACACACACACACACACACACACACACACACACACACACACACGTGCGCACACACACGCAGGACAGCCCCACAAGGATTCTCTCTCTCTCTTTCTCTCTCTCTCTCTCTTTCTCTCTCTATCTTTCTCACACACACTACTGTTACACACACACACACACACACACACTTTTGAGACCACAGCGAGCGTGTGAAAAGGTCACTCACCAATTGATTGCAGTGTGTGAGTCAGATTGTATATCAGTGGAGTTGTCTTAACATTTTTGTCAAACTTAAAACATAAAGTTTCTAAACTGTGGAGCCTTTGATGTGCAGTAAGTTTGTATTTGGTCACCTACAAACAAGCAAGATTTCTGGCTCTCACAGACCTGTAACTTCTTCTTTAAGAGCCTCCTCTGTCCTCCACTTGTTACCTGTATTAAGGGCATCTGTTTGAACTGGTTATCAGTATAAAAGACACCTGTCCACAACCTCAAACAGTCACACTCCAAACTCCACTATGGCCAAGACCAAAGAG
>JAOVVA010000017.1:3459388-3461888 GCA_028565275.1 Leiocassis micropogon
AGTCTTCGCCCTCCCGACTGAGTGGTAGTAGTAGCCTTAATGTGGGAGCCCCCTAGTGATGGGGAGGAATTGGCTACAACTAATATTGGGAAGAAAATTGGGAACCCCCCCCCAAAAAAAAGAAGTTTTGATTAGATATGAGTTATGATATACAGTACATGGATATGAGTGTAATATGTTATAGCGATGTTTTATTGTTCGTGGGGGTTTGGGGGGGTATCGTGGCTTTAATTCAAGCATTCAGATTCACTTCTTCTTCCTTTTTTTTTCCCTCTCTGATTTGTATGCAATACCCTAACCTTGAATTTGCTACACCTGTTCAAGATCTTATGCTTATTCTCCTCTTCTCATGGAAACCGCTTTGTCATATTAAACCTAAATTACACTACATTTGACCTCTGCCGCTGTCTCGGCATCACACTGTCCTCACTTGTCACTTACCATGACATGTTCATATGGTCTCCCATGTTTAAGCTCCTTTAATTTATTGCTTCATGTTAAAACCCTTTCCTTTTACCAAAGCAGCAAGTGGTACATTTTTTTTTCTTGGAAAGCAATACACTTTTAACTCTCTTCCTTTTTTTCCCTCACTATCGAGTCTCCTTTTTCATGCCTAGGCATGGAGTACTGGGTCGCTTCTTTATTTCCACCTGCACAGATCTCGCAGCTGCTGTTGCTCCTATTTAAATAAGAAGCTAGAGCTCAACCCTGGCTCTGTAATCATAATCGTATCTGCAGTGTCGAGTTGAGCAGAAAAAGGAATCGAGATAAGCTTCGGATATATCGTACAATTCTAAGGGATTCTTTAACTTGATGTTAGTTCTTAGGTGAGGAAGGGAAACTTCTATAATCTTAAAGTCCTAATATAGTGCCTAACATGGATCTTGCTGCTTGGTTTGATGCAACAGTTGCATGAAAAAAAGGCAGTAGTTATCATAAGATAACATCTTTGACCTCTAACTTCTCTATGCCAGCCATAACACACTCAGAGGAAAGTGCTACCTGCCCTTTTCAACATAAGAAAGGAGTTAAAATCAAACCGGGGTTCTTTGCTGAAATTTCTTATGAAGAAGTTATAAAACTTCAGAATGGCGATGAGACTCTAAGCTGCCGTAAAACATTCGAACGGTGCAGACATTTTAAAGTAGGAGGTACATCCCAGCCGAGGTGGCTCGGAGCCCAGTGTGATTTTACACTTTTGGATTTCGAGCCTTGGATGTCAGGATTTGAACATGATCGTGAAGGTCCTGTTGAAGAATTTGCATCACAAATGCCCTCTGTGTAAACATCTGCTTTCAACAAAGATGTGACTTTCTGTAAGATGAAAAACATAATGTCAATGGCTTGGACATCTGGGATTACTTTTCTCTTCACTTTTTTTTATCATATGATTCTGCCAAACCAAATGATTTTTTTTTTTTCACTTGGCAATTCCTTTATCAAACAGTGCGACATTTTAGAAACCTTTCCACTTCTGTGCACTGGTTTGCAAGTACAGTATCTTTACCGAAGCAAGATATGTCAAGTAATGTAAAATGTTCACAGCATCACATATTTTAAGTTCTTTGAATATAAGTTTTTTTTTGTAAAAGTATGCAACATTTGATGACAAAAATGAACCATATTCACAAATCATTAAAATCTAAATAGTGGCTTAGTGCTTAGGGTCTCCAAGGTTGGGGATCTAATCTTGCCTCTGGTCCTGGGCGTGTTCTCCCTGTCCTTGGTGATTTTCCTTTGGGTACTTTGGTTTCCTCCTAAAGACATGACTAAAGACATGCAGGTTGATTGGGCTTTTCAAATTCCTCTTACTGTGTAAGTGAGTGCCCTACAAAGGGTAGGCACATGAATGGAAACTGCTTTTAATGTGCTACTTTCCAGCTCACTGTGGTTGTAAAGAGTAGTGGAATTACTGTAGTTTGACTCTCAATTTGGACTATTCTATTCTGATCTCTCTCATTAAAAAGGCATTTTTGATTGTTGAGTTATTTCTCCAGAATTCACATTAAAACAAAAAAAACAAAATTTTTTTTTCCTTTCCACAGATGGACTTTTAGGACCTAGAGGCCTAATGGAAGCAACAGAGATGTGTACACAAGAGTGTCTAGTGCTCGGCCACTCGGATAACTGCTGGATGCCCCCCAAGTCGCCGGCTTCATCCTATGGAGGCGGCCAGAATGAGTGGACGAAAGACAAACTGCAGAATGGTCACACGCTAACCCGTGGCTGGAAGAGCAGCCACGAGCACTTCGGAGACCGGAAATCTTTCAACGTAGGAGGAGTTGGAGTGAGCAGTCACATAACCGACATCCCATTGGCCAGTTTGAAATCTTACCAGGCCTCTTCTGGCACTGAAAACCCAAAGGAGCAACAGCTTTAAGAGCATTTACTCCGTTACTGATATTTTATTCCAGTTAAAAAAAAAAAAAAAAAAAAAACAGAAAGAAAAAAAAAAACAGATTATTTTCTTTTACATTTCCTGTCTCATTTTCTGTCATTT
>JAOVVA010000017.1:3464388-3475533 GCA_028565275.1 Leiocassis micropogon
TATTATTATTAATATTACAAATAGCCTTCCTGTATTTCTGCAATCTCAGGTTACTTAAATATTTGTGAAAGATGGTTTTCTGTTGCTTTTCGCCTAAAGTTACCACCATTAAGCAAGACCATGCTGTGCTTCAGAAACTAGTCCTGCAGAGATTGTGAGACCCAGAAATGCTATTTGATAATTAATAAACCTGACTTTCTGATGCTGAACTAGCATCCATAGAAATGTTGATTGAATGTTGGGTTTGGCATGACAGTTTAACAAAGAGACACAGAGCATCATTTTGCCTCTAATTCCCAAGTGTCCTTAACCATAACTTAACCTGTGCACTTGGAAATACCCGTGGCTCCAAACCCAGGTGTTGAACAGAGTTCCTTCAGTTGGTTTAGTTACAGCTATAATTTTTTTTTTCTTTTTAAAATATTTCCCACAACTTTCCTGCTTATTTCAAGTGCTAACTGTATCTGAACCCAATTATTTTCTGGGTGAAGAAAACCATCTGTACCAAGTTGCATCCTGTAAGGCCGACCAGCTGGTTTGCATTTAAGAAAGAAATTAATAGAGATCCAGTATGCTCACTGCTGACTATGAGTATGTGGCAAAATGTTTTAAATTAAGTAATGACCAACCTCCAGAAGTAATTCCTGACCTCACTTATGATGTTCTGAGTAAAAAGTTTAATCACGTTTCACAATATGGCCAATATTCTGGTGTTTTGTTCATTTTTGTTTTTTTCCCATGATCCTAGACTTCACCTCCAAGCAGTTTTTGAAGAAAAACCCTACTCACACATGCCCGACTTGAAAACTTACAATTTGTACCACAACTGCAACCTTTCAAAGCAGATAGAATGTTTGTTTAGTTTGACAATATAATACACATGCTTTTATTGCTAAAGCATAAACACAGCAGCTAGTTCAACCGTAGTTCAAATTGAGCTTTACACCAATATAGAACTCAAGTAGTGCTTCAGTCCTAGCATAATCATCAGCCTTGGTGGTATGACTTTCCTTTTCATTGTAGAAGTGGATCCATTAGAGGTAGAAATAAGTCATTCATTTGCCTTGTACTCACATGCTTTCTCTTACATAGTGGACATAATAACAGCAAGCTGTTGACTCTCGAACTAGATAGGAAGAGTGGCACTGGCTAGACAAGCTTTATCACTTGATCTCCATCAGATGGCTTTTTGAGAGATTTTATCTGCTTGTTGCTGAAGACAAGCTATCTGTTTATCAGCTATCCATCACTGGATAGGACAAAAAAAAATCCCTAAAAAAAAAAAAAACATAAAAAACTAATCGGCTATTCGTTAAGGTGCCCAAACACTACTCTTCATTTATGTCGTGCTTTGGTGAAGCAGCAGTTGAATCTCTTCTATTGACAAGTTCCACAGCATTTTACAATACAAATAAAGCACGAATAAAGGTATATCTTATCTTATCTAAGACCTAGCAACCTTGCAGAGAAACCTCATTGTTTACTGTTTACCCGTACACACTACCCTATTATTTTAGTCATTATACGAGGTGTATTCAAATCAAACTGGGACTTATGAAGATATTTCGGGTGAATGAAGGTGTAAAGCCGATTGACGTTTACGGAAGACTTCCAGGTGGTGGTGATGAGACTCTTAGCTACAGTAAAACATTTGAATAATGCAAACATTTTAAAGAAGACTCAGAGCCCGCTGTGGAACGTCTGATCTTTGAAAACAATTGAATAACTTGAGGCTTATTCATCTGGCTATGGAAACTGCACCGTATACATAACACCATTTGCACATTACCCTGAACTTGGCTGGGAATTATTGCCACATCCCTGTACAGTCCAAACCATTTCAGAGTTTCAGACGAGAGGCAGTTCAATAATGGCTCCGGCCTGGTATCCAAGCATTAGTGAAATGCTGGGATAAGTGCATTAGTGTAAGCAAATTTTTACACTCGTGACTGTGTTCTGTAATTCTGTGTTCTGTAAGTCCCCAGTTTTACTTGAAGGCCCCCTTGTAAGTCTAATACTCCATATATAATATATTAATATATTAATATATATTAATTCAATATACTGTATATAGTAATGTATTTCTCTGCTTCCTCCAGCAACCACAACACTTTATTAGCATTGACATTATCATCATCATCATCATCATTGACAACAACAAAGCATTCTTTATTGAACAGTGACATTTTCCAGTAAGAACATACTAAAATTATTCAATACACACCGCACCAAATAAACGGTTTTCCACCCTATCCCTGCACGATTCCCTGCTCTATCACACCCACTTCAATTCAGATAAAGGCTGTTAATTAGATGCTTAGTTAAATCAGTTCTTCTGGGAGCTGAGTAATTACTCAGATTTGCAGGGCAGGGGTTCCTCCATGACCAGGGTTGAGGACCACTGAACTAAAAGCATCTCCAACGTCCAATGTTCTGCATTAATCAAAATGGAGTTCTGATGTTACTGGTTATTTTTGCTCCATTTTAAAAGTAACGCAATGAAAACAAGATGAATTATTACAACACTTTAATCGATAATAGAATAATTAATAATAGATAAAGAATGTTTGTTGCCAAGGTATTTTATCTATACCTTGGCAAAAAAAAAACATGCACCATAAATACATGGCCTCCCCTGAAATGCATTTGTTTTGCTTCCTTGTTTTGCCCACAAGATTGCAACACATATACACATAGTTGGCAGCATACGCAAACAATGTAGACTGGAGAAAATCACAGCATATTACACACATCTGCCAAATAGGAATACAAACAACCATAATCATGGGAGCACTCACCTTTGTGTATTTCAAAGAACTGCAAAACAGATTAGACATTTGTGTCAGCAGCTATTCCGCAAACTGCCTAGCCCATAAAAAACGGAGGATAATATACATATTAGGCGTGTCAGCATCACGGATAACTGAAGAATAATATTGCTTATCGGAGCATAGAGCCTGATCGACTAATCAGACATTTGCTGTGCTCTACAATAAACATTCACTTTAAGGGGAAAATCCTTGCAACCCTGTAGCTTACACGGCAATATGAAATGCACTGTATAAAAAAAGTTTTAATTGTTCAAATAATCATACCGAACAGATTCTCAATTAAGCTCACTGCAAACTGAAAGGAAAAATGAAGCTGTGACTAGGAATAAATAAAAAGAGCAAGAGGTCCATATCCTCCAGTAGCCATTAATCAGAACGGCAAATAACTTGCATAACAATCTGAAGGAATATCATAAGAAATTGAAATGTTACTAATTATTAGCAATAATAAAGCATGAGATTATTATATTTTTCTTCAGTCTGAACTACATATTAAGTCTGATTTGTGTCAGTGTGCATGTACAGTACTGTGTTTTATATATATATATATTAAAAAAAAAATATATATATATATATACTGTACTGTATCTTAAATTGGTAAACCAGCTTTCTGCTCGCAGTGCATTATGGGTGTAACCCATTGGCCATTGGGACTTACAATGTACAACACAGGCTTATAGAGTGACTTAGTGACCTTTTCTGTTGCCATTAAGAAGAAGAAATTATTTAGCATTACACTGAGAAGACTATGCATGATGCATGGAATACTGGTAGGGCATTTGTTAATCCAAAAAAGTACCGTATTACTGGATATCCAACAGGAGTAGTGGAGATACTAAACACAGTCTGCATTCATTCATCCATTCATCCATCTAGAGTAACGATGTTATCCTGGTAGGGGTAATGGCGTATCTGGATCCTATCCAGGGAAGACTAAGTGCAAGGCAAGAATACACCCTGAATACAACACCACTGCTGGACACCACAAACACACTTTCCTAATCCATCTACTGGAATTGATTTATTTATTTATTTATTTATTATTATTCTATTTTGAGACCGAGCCACAGTCTGCAACTAAATCAGTGAGTCTCATTGAGATTGCAGAAGGACTTGAGATATTATACAGTAAGTCATACTGTGTGTCTTGTTATGTGTCTAAATATAAACACTGTAGATTACAGACAACACAAAGATGTGTTTAATGGATACTCTCACTCTCTCACACTCTTTTAGCCAGTGAGAGCAGCAGGCAAGTTACGTTTCTAATTTTAAATATTTAACCAAGCTGAACCAAGGTGTAATGGTAATACCTCCAGGGTCATGTGTTCAATTTCAGTCTCTAGTCTGAAAGAGAGTGTGTGGAGTGTGCATGTTCTCCCTCTGCTTGGTGGGTTTCTTCTGGGTGCTCCGGTTCATTTCCAGAGTCCTAAGACATCTAGAGTAGGCTAAATGGCCTTTCCAAATTGTCTGTAGTGGGTAAACAAGTGTGTGAATGAGTGTGTGAGTGTGTGTATGTGCCCTGTGTAAGTCTCCCGGGATAGGATCCAGTCTTCCCATGACCCTTTACAGAATAAGTGGTACAGAAAATGAATGGATGAATGTACGTACAGTACTGTATATAACCAGGTGGCATGGTAGCATAATGATTGGCACTGTAACCTCACACCAACAGGGTCATGAGTTCGAGTCCCATGTGGAGTTTGCATGTTCTCCCTGTGTTTCGTGGGTTGCCGCCCATAGTTCAAAGACATGACGAGTAGGTGTAAGTATGATTGTGGTTGTTTGCCCTTCAATGGACTGGCACGCTGTCCAGGGTCAATACCATCTAATGACCAGAATTTCCTTGGACAGTTTTTTTATTTATTTTACACTTGCTTATACACTTTCTTTTACTTTATCTTTACTTCTCTCTCTCCCTGTCTCTCGCTCGCTCTCTCTCTTTGACTCTTTTATAGCAAATATGGTATCATTGACATTTGGTGAACATGTCATCCACTGTGTCAGCATGTGTTTTCTTCTTTCTCTGCCCACTTGCGTCTCTCTCTCTCTCTCTCTCTCTCTCTTTCTCTTTCTCTCTGCCTGTCTCTCACTTTAAAACCTTTTTTACAAGTTCAGTTTGATTCCTTTAGTCATCCATCTGTGTGCCCTTTGCAGTCTGCGCTGCTTGAGTCAAGATGAGTTGATCAGGTCAGGTCGTGTTCTGATAAACTGCGTAACTGAGGGCTTGTTCCAGCACACACGCCCTTAGCTGGAAAGTCTTTGAATAGCTAAAGTAAGCTCAGCTAAATCTCAGACAAAAAGAAAGAAGCGTATTTGCCTCTTACAGAATATTATCTATCGACCCAGCTTAAAAGGACACTGATGCACAATTTCATCAGCTTTTTTCCGGTACTTCGGCCTTCTAGGAGACATTGTGTCAGACCAGGCTCAGGTTCTCCCCTAGGGATGCATGCCCAAGACATCTCCATCATATACAGTAGCTGTAGTTTTGAGGCAAATTCTATTCTATTTTGTCTTAGGGTTCGTTTCTCTTATTTTATGACTCAGATCCAAGTACATATGACCTTCCAAGAACTCATGAAGGTTAATGAGATATCTAATGTAATTGTGAGGAAGAGCTATCTTACCTTATATATCCTGTCTCCTTTATAAGGTCCATGGTCCCCTGCCTGATGTGGGGACTTATCCCCGCTGATGGGCTTTTTTTTGTATAATGCTCTCTGTACCAGTATATCCTTCTTTATGGCCAGTAACTTGTGTTTGTGTCAATTTGTGGCTAAAGGCACTTACTGTCACATGTATAAACATGTCATTATTTTAATAATAAATGCAACTTGACCTTACCAACCTTAATTTCATTATCTCCATTTTCTGTCTGTTTATACTGTATAAGGTTTACACATTCAGTGTAATCCCTTGTACAAGTTCAACTAATGGAAGAAAGATAGCCAGAAGAAGAAAAATTGAGATCCGGAAATTGAAGAATTTTAGTCAAGGAGAAGAAGAAAAAAAAGACAGACAGACAGAGGTTAAGGAACATGATGTCTAAAAAGTCAGAAGCAAATTATAGTATATATAAATACAGTACTGTGTGAAATTCCTGAGTCAGTCCTGATTTCTTCATAGTAAATTTAATTCAATAATGTTGATTGAATGAAAGAAATGGGAACAAATGTTTTACTGTGCCAGGTGCAAAGTGCCTATAGATACAAACTTAAAATTGGTTATTTAGGTTTGAACCTTAGCAGCAACCTCATTTCTCCTCTCATCCATTCCAACCACTCAGCATTCAGCAACAGCAGTATACTAATCACTGGCCTGATCATCTGTCACCGTCTGCATCTGTTTCTTACTGGTTCATGCCTTAAGTTAGATCTTTTTAATGCTTGAATGATTCAAAGACCACTATGTTGCATTACAAACAAACAAAAAACAAAATAAAACAAAAATGGTCAGGTACAGGCACTAGACTGTAAACAAGAGCCAAAACCTTGCTTATGATGAAAGGCAAAAAAGTCCTTCATGAAGCCTGGAGAGCTATTCCTCAAGACTCCATTAAAAAATAAAAGAAAGTCTGGATCTTTGGAAGCAAAACATGAAGAATTGTATGCTTCATTTTATATTTATTATTGACAACAACATACTGTGTGCTGTACATGGTTACCCTTATGCTCATGCATTTTCTCTGCTACTGTGGTTTTGCCAGTTTTGCTCAACATAGTCAGATTGACACTTTTGTTCAGTGTATTTCCATCAGTTCCTGACATTTCAGATGCCATGTACTGACACAAGGGATGGAACAGAAGCAGAGACCAAGCCATAAGCAGATGTAAAGACAAAAAATGAGTTAGGTCAAGGAACAGAATCTGAGCCGGCGAAGATAAGGAGCAAAGGAGAGACGCCTTACACCCTTCCATTGCACAGACTGAAGTAGGAGCAATGAAAGAAAATGGGAAGGAAAAAAAAAAAACTTGAGGTGGATAGGACTAGTCGATCTTGACTACAGAGTTTTCAAGAGGTATGTGATTTTCTCCAAGTTTTGCTGACGCACACCAAAAAATCCTTACATAAGATAGATTTGTGTGTGCAGATTTAACTTATCCAAGTGTGATATGATATATTGCTTGGAGTTGACATTTTATGTGGATGTCTTGCCAAGGCTGGAGGTCACTGGTGGGGATCTTGAGGTTGCGAGGTGACCAGAGCCCTACAGTTTAGTGAGGGTGAAGAAGCTAATGAAGGAACTTTGACTTTATGCCTAGCACCTGGTAAACCACTAACCACTACTTAAACGTTCTGTAGCAGTTCATCTATCACTCTACCAAAGTGATGAGTTCATTATGGAGATGCTTGATAGTTGCGGAAAATGCAGTAATTAAAAATTTTAATAATAAACCTATTACTGTATTTTTGCACTGTAGTATATTATAGAGCTATCTGACCTATCACCTCATGAACCTTTGTCTTATCCTTGTCTTTCCTGCTCAAACTTTCAGCACTGCCAATCAAATTTCCATTCTTAAGCCAATATCTCTACATGGAGCTTAAAGAGACATCCTGCATTTGCAGTGAAGGCTTCTCTAACATGTAATCACCACAGGCAGCTGGATGTACATGCGGAGTCTCTATATTGAGGTCTTTCCAGGAATCAAGGTCACATGTAGACAAGTAGCAAATCTATACTCATAGTCTGCATATACAGAACCAGAAGATCTATTGAAACCACTGGACTAAAAGCTTCAACAATACAATTAATGTAAAAAAAATAAAATAAAAAAAAGAATAAACACACCTTAGAAAAACATGTACTTTAAAAAGCAAAGTTTTATATTATGTTACCACTTTATTTTTATTTATTTTTTCATACTGCTCAGATGTCATGGCCAGGGCGTAGTAGATACTTCATTAAAATCTCTCAAGGCTTCACAAGTGTGGATAGTTCGAACAATTTACCAATATATTTCACATTCTGTTAAAATATGGGAACAATTCAATCTCATGGATTTTGACATAAGCTTTACATGAATCCTTCAGTATTCCTTCATAAAATATTCATGTCCTGATCATGAATTCATTATGAAGGACCAAAATATGGGGACCCTTAAATAAAGTGCTATCTTTATCTCTATATAGAAGCACAGTCATCAGATAAGGGCAAATGTCTGGAGGAAGAAATAATAATCATCGATTTACATTCTATCCTAAGAGCACTTACAAGCACTAAATGGTGAAATAAGCATTATAGTTAGAGTGGAGTGTTTCTGTTCAGCTTTCCTTTTTTTCCCCCCTTTTTTTCCTTACAATTTTTTAAAAACCCAATCAATTGTTTCCAAGCATGCCAATGATCTAGCTCTTGCTTTATTTCTACAGAAAAAGACAGCACTTAAGCCCTTCAGTCTGTTCAGCTCTCACCTGCTCATTTGCACACGCTTCTCAAACAGATCAGCTTCCAAAGCTTTATCCTTCATACTAATACTGCCATCAGTGCTGCGATCCTGATGATTCTCATCAGGACAACTGTGTCATGTAGCTGCTTTGCATTCTGAAACTCTGACAAATGCTTATTAAACTACTCATAGATTGGATATCTCATTAATGTTTTACTGAACATAGCAAGAAAATGGTGAGTTAGAAAATAAGTTTTTTTTTTTTTTTATGAGCTAATGGCGAAACCATTACATGCCACTGTTTTTGCAGAGGGTTCTCAAAGGAATAATGAAAATGCAGCACTGAATAACAGATTAACACCAGGATCGCTGAACACATGAGAAATGTTCTCAATACAAAAACACACTGTTTGCTATGTTTTAAACGTTTCATTTAAACTGCCGTTTGGTATCGACAAGAGTCACTACACGTTTGTGTTATGTCAACATCACTACAATTATTAGACATATATTAGTGATGAACAATAGATCTTTTTTTGTTTTGTTTTGTTTCGTTTGCATCACAAACTTTTTTTTTTTTTTTCCTTTCTTCATTGATGCCAAGTCCAGCTTTTAGCATTAGTGTGTGACTAATGCATTTTAGTGTGTTAATGATTTCTGGCAGGATGATAGAGAGTTCCAGAATCCTGTTTCACCCAACAGTGACTCCCAAACTAACCTGCTCAAATTGAGAGAGAGGGAGAGGGAGAGAGAGAGAGAGAGAGAGAGTGAGAGAGAGAGAGAGAAAGCAGACTAACACATTAAACTCTCTGGCAGTGATTTACTAGTGGACTGGATTTTACACGGTATAGCAAGAAGCTAACAGTTACTTAATCTTTAAACTCATATTAGTTCTTCAAGAGCCGTTCAAGTGTTGGTTTTAATAATTACACATTATTAGACTCATCAAGGTAAGTTCTACTCAAAGCCCTTTGAGACAGAAAAACAATTGTTGCAGGGTTCTACATAGAAGACTATTTAGAAGTTTTATAAATAATACTAATAATAATAATAATAATAATAACAACAACAACAACAGCAGCAATATATGCAGTATCACTTAGGCACCAATAGAGGGCAGTCATTGTGTACAATAAGTTCCTGCTTCAGTGAACATGTACATAAACCCCAGTAAAGTAAGAAATACACAGAGATGCACACTCAAAAATGGAAAAGAAAATAGATCTGTATTTAAGACACCTACACACATGACATGGGAGTACTACTGGCTCCATTAGTGGCACAGGAAATGACCTGTCTTATTTTAACCTGCACACTGAGGACATTAAGACTCCTGAATATTTATATGAGCTCCAAATGACATAAAAATAATAATAATAATAATAAAATAAATAGTTTGACATTTTTTTTTCTCCGCTAAACCCATCTTACCTAATACGACTATTTAGTCGATTATCAAGCTTTTTATAAGTTGAATAAGTTGTTGCGCATCATGAGCAGCTAGTTTGGGATTTTAAAAAATAAAAATGTTCTCAAGCATTTGGCAAGACATGCTGGTTAGGCTAGTTGGTGTTTCCAAATAGCCCATAGTGTGTGAGTGAGTGTGACTGCTTGTGTTCCCTGCGATGGATTGGCACTGCATCCACTGCCACGTGCCATGAGTCCCCTGGGAAAGGCTCCAGGCCTCCCACAACCCTGTACAAGATAAGCAGTAAAGAGAATGAGTGAGAGTGAGTCAGAGTGTTCCCAAGCATTGTCTAGTCTACAATGTGTCCACAAACGCAGGGACTTAATCATGAGATCTTAAGCGGACTGGAAATAATCAGGGTCTCTGAAAGGTAATTCCATAGCATGGTGCACTGAAGAGAAGAACAGTGGTGCAGTAAAAAAGCCAATCTCCTTAAACTGATTTGGTCAGCCATTTCAAGGTCATCTTGTTGGTCCTGTCTCTCTCCACATACACAGATAGGATCCTTGTATCCCACATTTATGTATGACTGAAGATAAGCCCAGAAAAGCTTGCTAAGATAGCTACTGAGTGGTCAGGCTTCACTATAAGGACTTGAGAATCTATAGGCTTTAAGGCCAACTTCAATTAGTTCCTCCTAAATCTTCTTTGAAATGCCTGAAGCACTGATTCCTTGGTACAGCTGTCTATTAATGGCTAACGCATGAATACATCAATCCACGGTTTATCCAAAGACAGGCCGGTGGGTGTTTTTATGGGTAAATGAGTATAATTTGCTTGCAATTGCTTTAAACCCAAATAAACCTTCATTTCTAAGGTCTTTAACTGACTCACAAAGAAACAACCAAGAAAGCTAATTATTATTTACAAGCAGTGTTCAAGTAAAAACTCCCTTTATATCTCTATATAATCCCCTACTACACTAATGCACTTATCCCAGTGTTCTACTTTTGATTGTATACCATCAAGGTAGAAAGCTTTCTCAGTACACCAGAGCCATGATCAGACTGGATGCATGACACTGGCCTCCCAAGGAACTCCTTAAATAGCCCAAACATGAGGAAATGGCTTGGATCTGGAGGTCAGGACCGTAGTATTAACTGTGGTATTAACTCCCAGCCAAGTTCCTATAGTGCGCAAGTGGTGTTGGTGAATGATTGTGTCTACAGTTGTCTCAGACATATGTGTCTTTTCTGCAAATTGACCATCATGTTATCCGTCAATTTTTAAGGATCAGGCATTCAACATACTGAATGTTTATGGGAACTAATGCAGGGGGCTTTGAGCTGTACCGTGGTTAAAGTCTTCTGTAAATGTCAACCAGTTTAGTGCCTTCATTCACGAGAAGTCCTGGTTTGACTTGAATGCCCCTTGCCAGGATAATTTAAGAATGAAGGTCTATATACATTATCTAACATATGTAGTAAATGTTTTTTTTTATTGTTTTTTTTTAACC
>JAOVVA010000017.1:3510552-3522745 GCA_028565275.1 Leiocassis micropogon
TTGTCGCAAAGCAGCTTTACACAATCAAAAGAATTATTTAAGTTTGTATGAGATGTGAATGTGTATGAATCAAAATGGTCAGATAGTCCCAGATGAGCAAGTCGAGGATGACGGTGACAGTGGCGAGGTAAAACTCCCTGAAATGGTAATAGGACGAAACCTTCAGAGGAACCAGACTCAACAGGGAACCCGTCCTCATCTGGGTGAAACAGATAGCTGGGATTGATCTGCATCATACTGTGTGAGACTGGAAGTTCAGTATAACAGGAGGTGTGTTTAAGTTAAAATTAAGTCCTGTTCGTTATTGGAGGCTCAGGTAGACTGTAGGAAACTCCAGTCCTGAACTATCAAGTGACTGAAGTCACAAGTCCTCAGAGAACATCTGTCTGCATCAGCTGAGGACAAGACCGTCTTCACCACACCCATCCCAGGGAGACCACACAGGGCATCCATGCAACAAGATCTCCAACCAGAAGCAGGACACCAGGACGAGTGAGACAGCTCCAGCTGGCAGAGGGGTTCTGGATCACTGGCAGCTCAGGAGCGACATGTATAGCTCGACAGAGAGACAGGTAGAGGGAAAGAGAGAGAGGGAGAGAGAAAGGAGAAGAGAGAGAAGAGAGCAGAAGAGAAGGAGAGGTGGCAGTTAGGTATGGTCACAGTCAAACGATATATAATGTGAATGTATATTTAGTGCAGAGTACAAGCAGGGACTCCGGCAGTACTAACTATGAGAGCATAACTAAAAGCGAGAGCAAAAAGGAAACACAGACATGAGGGCTCCCTGAGATGTAAAGCGACCAATCACTGCACCGTCAGCAAACCTGAGTGATCAATGAGAGTGGGGAAGACAGCATCTAAACATGCCAGTTCACCGTAATACTCTACGTCCATGAGTCCCCCAGATCTGCCCCCTGCTGTAGTTTTCATAATACGTGGTACTGACAAGCAGCCTGCATCCTTTGATTGAAGTAGGCCTGGCGGATCGTAAGACACACACAGTTTACTCAGATGCTGCAGCGCAAGACCATTTAATGCTTTATACGTCAATCCTTCCTTAATGCTTAAGGCCTCCCGCGCCGATAGGGCAACGAGTGTTCTCCATTGTGTTCGATAGGCAGCCGCAGCTTCGGCTTTGTCCCATGTAAGGTCAACAACTCTCAGGTCGTCCGCGAAGGTTCGCCGCCCAATTAGGCCTTGGCCGCCCTTGTTTGCGTTTGCCCCGGGTTGGCCGCCAGTGCATCGCCATTTTGGGTAGCCGGTGGTTAGGTAGACGTAGGACATGACCGGCGAAGCGAAATCTGCGTTCATTGATAGTTACCGAGAGGGGTCGAGTGTTGGCTCAACGATAGACCTCTTCGTTCGTAATATAGTCCAGATACATCAATAGTAGTATTTTAAAATCGATGCAAAATTTCACAGGGAGCCAAGTATGGATAAGATAGGGGCGATGTGCTCGTATCTTCTGGTTCTAGTGAGGACTCTCGCTACTGCATTCTGGGGTAACTGAGGCTTTTTTATACACCTAGTTGAACAACCAGACAATAAGGCATCCCGATAGTCCAACCTGGAGGTGATAAAGGCATGAACTAGTTTTTCTGCATCGTTTAGTGACAATATATTTCTTATCTTGGCAATATTTCTGAGGTGAAAGAATCCAACCCTGTAATATTATCTACATGTGCTTCAAATGAAAGGCTGGGATCTATAATCACACCGAGTTCTTTCACTGTTGCACTTGATGGAACACAAAGGCCATTTCTAATCTTACCTTATCTTATCTTATCTTATTTAAAGTTACCGTGTGATCAGAAAGCTTGATTATAGCTGCTTGTGGTCCTATGACTAGAACTTCTGTCTTATCAGGATTAAGCAGAAGGAAGTTAATTAACATCCAATCTCTTAAGTCCTGCACACATTGCTCAACTTTAGTGAGCTGGTTTTTCTCATCTGGTTTTGCTGAGACGAATAACTGTGTGTCATCAGCATAACAATGAAAACTAATACGATGCTTACGAATTATGTTGCCCAGAGGAAGGATGTGAAGAGAAAAAAGCAGTGGGCCTAAAACTGAAATTCAGATGCATTAAATTTAAGTCCGTGTTTTTGTACGATAGACAGGTTATCATTGTAAATAACTGCGACGCCTCTTCCAATACCAGTTAGCCGAAGCTGGTGTACAGTATGTAGCTGTATCCAGGAGGACTAGCTTCATTTAGAGCTACATACTCTTTATCTTTAATCCTTTCAATCTCGGGACAAGCCCAAGTTCCATTCCTATTCTCATGCCAAGCCCTGACTTCGCCCTCATGCCAAGTTTCAGATCATTAACCCTGCCAATTTTCTGTTCCAGCCCTGTGTTCGGACCTGTTAAGATGATAGCCCCCATGTCAAGTTTGAGCGCATGGAAGCCTGTTTGGAGTTCTGCCAATTTTTAAAAGACTGCCATTTTTTCCCCAGTTTATTTTTTATAAGTAAAAGTTTATAGTAAAAAAAGTTAAAAATTTAGAGAGAGAGTGAGAAAGAGTGAGTGGGGCACCATGGCCTCTGAGACCAGGTAAGAGACATTGTCTTTCCAACATGGCATTAGGTGTGTTCCAGGGGATGGCGTACAGGTGGAGGAGGTGCTGCTAGCAGTGGGGGAACAGGTAGGGTCTGAGAACATTTTGGTGGCATTTCTGACTGAGATAAACCTTGTTAGCACACTGATAAAGAGTGGAATACACATGAAAGGATCTGTGGTCCAAATTACCCCTCTGTCTGCCCCTGCTACAAGAGTGGTGATATCAAAAATGTCCCTGTACATTAAGGACAAGGCAATCATGAAGGAGCTGGCCTGCTTTAGGAATTTTGTCGGCCCTATGAGAGCTATACCGCTTGGGTGCAAGAACTCCAATGTGAAACATGTTCTGTCCTTCTGCCTGCAGATTTGAATGGTTTTAAGTGTAAAGAGGGGGAGGGACAGCTACACTGTTTTGGCCACTATGGAGTGGCTGAGGTGTTGTGAGTGAGGTGATGTTGGACTTAAAAAGCTGAGCTGTCCGCACAGAGCTAGTCTGGGAAAAGCCAGCGGGAGAACACTGGGGAGCCGGAGCCTGCAGCGGGCCTTATTGACCCCCAGAGCAACGACGCACCGGAGTCAGAAGTGTAAAACCTGATGCCTGTACAGTATTCAGTGCTGACAGCATCCCCGCCCCTAACATTTGCACTGAAGAGGTACAGGAGTCACAGATCTTTACACCACCACCACCTAAAAAAAGCACTGCAGCTGAACTGAGCAGAAAAAGAAAGGAGACATCCACCACAGGACCGATCAGTAAACGGAAAACTCGCAAGTCAGTCTGTAAGTGCAGCACACACACACACACACACACACACACACACACAGAGAGACACACCTGTAGACATGGAAGAGAAAATCAACCAGTTTTTTGAAGCTGTCTAAAACAAAGAAAAGAAATTAGGTAAAATTGCTACTGCCCATACAAAAGAAACTACAAAAACAATGCAACAAGTAACACAAACCAAAAAACAACCTGCCCCACAGATGGAAGAAAAAATGGATAAAAAAAAAATCATAAGCTTTAAACAGGACTGTCAAAAAAACATTGAAGATTGAACATTGAAGCCTCACAAAATAATAAGGCCATCAGTTTGCAAATCATCATATGCTCAACGAGTGCTTTCCAAAAATATACACTATGTGATTTTTTGACCTATTGTCAAACTGTTCGGTTTGATCTTTCCAAAACAGAACACATGGCAGCTGCTGTCAGATGTTCTGCTCAGTAGTCTGCCATCCCCATGGTGGTTCTCTTATTACTGGTTGCAGTGTCAGAGAACTTTTCCCCATTACTGCTGTGATGCCCTGCAGCTCCCATGCTGCCAGTATCTCATCTTTAATTCTTTCACACCCATTTGAAGCCGGTATCATTTACCTTACAAGTTCAAAGCTAACAATTGCATTTATGTTTGGCCAGTTACCTATGGGTTTAAATCATACACAGAGATCATATCATCATGTAGCTACAGTAATCTTAGCACCATGTGTGTGGTTTTCCATAACAAAATATTTTATGTGCAGTAATGTTGTTCCGTCTGTCTTTTCTATATACTGATAAAACATCAAACTGTTCCCAGATTGTGTTTCCACCTGCATGAGATCTGATCACAGAGCGTGCAGACCACCTCTGAAGGTGCATTAGCTAATCTCATCTCAATGTGTGCATGTGTGTGATTACATTTGGTGTTTAATGAGATCAAACGCTATCTGATCATAATTGCATCAATGAAAACACACAATAATTAGGCCATTTTTTATGCACTACCCAAAGGCCTATACAGATAGCATTAATTTAACTGCAGTAATTTCATCCATGCTCACCACACAGGATTAAAATGGCAATAAAGACACAATTAGTGTGGATTAGTGGGATGTGTGAAAATCAGCAGTTTGCTAGATACAGTAGATCTTACAGAGCAACATCTGGTTTAAAAGTGAACAGTAATGTCTTTGCATCAGACTGCCTGCTATGACACGATGACAGGCTCATAAACCCTTGATGATTTATTATTTTCTAAAATATAATTTAGCTTCTTGTTGTGTCTTAGTAAAACTTTGCTGACCCTGAATAAATGATCATTTAAAAGTACTAAGTGTACTTAAAAAGTAAGATTTTTTATTGTATTTTTTTAATGAAGTTTCTAAGTCCTAAACCTAACTAGTTGTAGGTATTTAAGCCATAAGAGCTCAGGTCCAATGTCATTTTCCCTGACAATTTTACAATTAAGTGCCTTATGTGACATACCGATGTCACATCAATAGATTTGTTTTATATCAATTTGTTCAAGGAATGCAGTCAGAAAATCTCTATTCTATAGTAACTCACACTGATATTTCATTGGACAACCTTTTGCTTTGATTTTCATTAAGCTTATGCAATGTCACAACATGTTACATTCATTTCTCTCTAAGGTCTTGTATTGGTGATGGGAAAGTCAGACCGCTGCGTGAAGCCTTCTCCAGTACATTCCAAAGATTCTCAATGGAGTTAAAATCTGGACATCTGGATGTGGTGGCCAATCCATGTGTGAAAATGATGTCTCATGCTCCCCGAACCATTCTTTTACAGTTTGAGCCCTATGAATCCTGGCATAGTCATCTTATACCTATACCATCAGGGATGAAAAAAATCCATTGACAGAAAAACCTCATTATTCCGTATATTGAAGTAGTCAGCATTTATTGATCATATAACATTGCTAAACCTACAGAACCAACCCCAGATCATAACACTGCCCCCACAAGCTTCTAGGCATCATGGGTGCATCATTTCAACCACCCAGTTCTTACCCTGATGTACCCAGTCTTATGGAACATGGTAAATCTGGACTCATCAGACCACATGATCTTTATCCAATGCTCCGCAGTCCATTCTTTATTCTTCCGAGCAAATTAAAGATTACTTTTTAATAGCCTTACTGATAAGTGGATTTTTTAAGGCTACACAGCTGTTTAGTCCCAATTCCTTGAGCGATTTTTACTCCGTGCAAGTGGATATGCTCTTACTTTCACTATTAAACATAGTGATTTTTTTTTTTATGGATATGATTTCACTTCATGTTATGTGTTATGTGTTCTACTCCTGTCATGAAGTGATGAAGGAAATTTCATCACAAGTCCCAGTTTGACATGGACACCCCTTGTAGTTTATAGTGAACTGTGTAATTTACCATTAATCTGCAGAGACTGAGAGTAAAACAACCTGACTTTGGATTTTAATGGATTCATACAAATCTGTCTGTATAAAAAGCATTGACCCACAATGTTGTCATTCATAAAAATGTCTAATTTGTATTCTTCTCCTGTGAGTAAATTTAGGCATAAGAATATTAACAAATGTAAACCATCACATCTTATAATTTGTGAAGAGCTACTGGACTTTTAGATTCTAATTCCGCTGTATATGTATATGTATAATAAAATGACTGTAAGCTACTCTGGATAAGTGCATTTCACAAATGCCATAAATGTGAATACATACATAATATATAGAAATCAATTAGATTACTTCATTAAATATTTCTCCTACATTGTTGGCAAAAGGTATCCAGGTGATGGCCGGCTCTCTATGCTTTGAGCTGTCTTATAGCTAAAATGTCATGATTTAGTATTTTTGTACTCAGAGTATAATGGAAAGTGTCTACAATGGTGTGAAACTGATTGAACTTTGAGTGCAGCAGCAAAGCATAACATTTTAGTGGTATGTAATGCTCAAGGTGAAGCAGCGCTGTTCTCTCTGATAGGAAAACATCATGTTGCTGGTGCAAAACAATTTTGCGCCTTATCTGCAGGCATCCTTACAGGTACCATTTACTGTGTTTTTTTTTTCTATCTCTCTCTATCTCTCTTACTCTGTCTGTCTGGTTGTCTGTCTCTCTGTTTGTCTTCTACTACTCCAATTTTTACTGTCAGATGCAAGGTGGGGCAGATGAAATGTATGAGTGCTTTCATACAGTGAACAACTTCAGGGATGTATGACTTTTACATTACATAGAAGACATCTGACTCCATATTAACATCATATCACCCAGAGGCAAAAGTATGTGCTCTACTTATAGCCTGTGTGTTACATAATAGGTGTGTGTGTGTTGCAAGGTGTTTGTTTACATGTATTTACACTACCATATGGTTTGAGACTCAGGTTCCTTCTGCAGCTCACAGCATCACCATCCTGTTAATTGCCTCTACTTCTGTTGATTTGGAGTGTGGCCAATGAGTATGAATCCCAAAACTGTGTGTGTGTGTGTGTGTGTGTGTGTGTGCTATTGCCAGGGATGTTTCCTCTTACCTCTATTCCTACCTATATATACTGTGTGTATATGTTATTATTATTATAATTATTATTATTATTATTATTGTTATTATTATACTTGTGATTGAAACTGACAATCACAATTACACAATCAGAATTATTGGCACCCCTCATAAATTATAAGATTCTTTAAAATAAATAATAAATAAATACTTACCAGAACGAAAATAAAAGTCATTTTATTATTATTAGAAAGTAAACTTTATATAAAAAATTGTCAGATATGCTACATTATTATTATGATTATGATCATTATGATCATTATGATCATTATTATTATGTAGCATATCCAATTTTTAACATATAAAGTTTACTTTCTTCTTGGAGGAATGATGGAAGAAGACATTCATACGAGGAAGGTGAAGAGATAAACGAGAGAGCAGGCGAGAAAAGAGACAGATGGAGGGATGACAGGTGGAGATGGATGAGGACAAAAAGGTGAGAAGTAATCACAGAGAGAGCAGGGCTCATTGCAGAGTGCAGAGAAAGAGAGAGAGAGGTGAGGTTATGCAAATTTTTCAATCATCCCTAGCTGGAAAACAGGACTGTGCAAGAACATAGGAGTGTGAGAGAAGAGTGTCATTTTATCAGCTGTTTTTATCTAAACCTAGAACTGTCAGTGTAAGTGAGTCTCGCTCTTTCTGTCTGTCCACCCCCTCTCTCTCTCTCTCTCTCTCTCTCTCTCTCTCACACACACAGACACTCTCTGTCTCACTCACTCTCTTTGTCAGTGCCACGCAGAAAGTGAAGACGTCTTTCCTCTTTTAGTTAAAGAGTAGGGGAAACTCCAGCTCTGCCATTGTCACATGATGTCAAACCTTTTCCCCAACATGTTGTTAAATCTTCTTCTTCAGCTCCTTTTCCCCGCCATCTCTTTCTGCATTGCAAATTCGAAAACGTGTCACTGAGGTTCAAAACGTTCTTCTGGGAGAACTTGTCGTGTACCTGTCATAAATAAAAGAAGATGTCACAAACCATGCGCGCTAACGAGCTGAACTCGAGCTCATTTCTCACACAGGAGCTCAGAGAGTTCATGCTAAATGGCTACTGTTGATTTTCACAGCCGAGTGTGAGATCTGCTGTGATAGAGATGGAGGTGTGTGTGTGTGTGTGTGTGTGTGAGAGAGAGAGAGAGAGAGAGAGAGAGAGGTGTAGTCTTCATGAGTGTTATCATTGTTAGAGGAAACAACAGAACACATGCATATGTAAAGACATCACATATCAGGCTGAAGTCTACTGTCATGGTGCTGTAAAACAAAGTTCGGTAGTCAATAGTGTGGGTTTTATTCAACACTGCAGCTGATAATATGTCACTTCCTCCACAATTTTGCTTTGAATTTAGCCAACAATTGCTAGCAGCCAAGCTACCCAACCAAGTGACCAGGTCTGCGTGATCACCACCTGCTTCAGCTTCCTAGAGTTCAACGATATGGCACAGCAATTACACAACCAACTCCATTTCCCCAAAGCATGAGAGACTAAGAACGGAATCATATTACTGCCACACACCTGTATCTAATCACATTCATGTTTTTATTAACCTGAGCACTCTGTGCAAAGTATTGCTTCGAGGATAGGCTGTTATTCTCTTTACTGATGTTCTTTTGTTATTACTTTGCCTCTCATTTGACTAAGGACAGTCTGTGATGGATAGATCTAACCTATGCATGTTTCATAGCCATGATTCTGTTCATAACTATGTTTTAGATTGGCCGCTTATGATGTTTACGTGACCATAATTTATCGATTTATCGATTAATTAATTTATTGTTTGTTTGTTAGTTAGTTAGTTAGTTTGTTTATTCATGCATCTATTCATTCATCTAGTTATTTATTCATTTCATTTTTAAGCAGAAATGTAATGGTTGTAAATAAGTCTGAATTTATTTTTTATTGTGATGAATCCAATTTTTGTTTTTTCATTAATTTCAAGTTATCAATGCAATCATACAAATTAGTAAAGGAAATTTATTATTATTATTATTATTATTATTATTATTATTATTATTATTATTATTTTTAATAATTCCATAGTTATCAGTACAAACAACTTTTTGCTAATGCTTGTTTTTGTATTTTTTGTTTGTTTTTAATATAATCCCTGTTATTTTACAAATTCTAATTTATGAGTCCTCCTGTATTTATTCATCTTATTTTTCTTGTACTTTCTTTATATATTACATTATTATTATTATTATTATTATTATTATTATTATTATTATTATATTTTATTTCAGATTTCCTGTAAGTGTGTGTGTGTGTGTGTGTGTGTGTGTGTGTGTGTGTGTGTGTGTGTGTGTGTGGGTGTGTGTGTGTGTTTGTGTGTGTGCATGCATGCGTGGCTTCAGCCCTGTGATGAACAAGCACTCCATCCAGAGTGTATCCCTGTACAGGATAAGTGGTACAGAGAATGAGTGAGTATTAATATCATTATCTGTTTTAAAAATGTGTACTGCATAATTATACATAACACATCTATTTATAATTCAACAATAAGTGAATCTGTTTAACTATGTCAAGTATAATATTTCTTATATAATTCCAATAAAAGACAGATTCATTTGGAATCATCATAATATGATTAATAAAAGGCAGTTTCTATTTAATTGCCCTGTGATGGACCATGTGTGCCATCTGGGGTGAATTCTCCCTCCTTATAAGGATTGTCTTTGGATCCACCACAACCTTGAGGATTTGGCAGTTACTGAAAATGAATAAAAGACTGAGTGTACATAATTTTTGTCTATAATAGCATCTCACGTCCTTCCATCTGTATCTCAGACACATGCCTCACATTTCACACACACTCGCACACATGCTGAGCATAGCTCTTTCCCTAAATGAATTCCCGAGGTGTTTATTGGCTGTAATTGCAAAACATTGGGCTCCATAAATCATAAAGCTGTGAGCTCATATTATTACTATTTCCCCCTGATAAAGCACTGCTCACATTTTCATTCCACCCTCTTCCTTTGTTTCATTTGAAGGAAGTGTGAATTAAGGAACGCATTGAATAGCTATCTCTCAAAAACAAATGAGTGGTTTCTAACCTGTAATTATATTTCAGCTCAAATGAAAGCTGGAGAAAAAAAAAGTGTGTGTTACATTCTGGCATGTCTATAATATAAAGTTATCTCTTCAGTGTTTAATTAAAAGGAAGTGTATTTTATGTTTCTAGTGTTTCTTTTGTTCTATTATCACCACTTAAAATGTAAGTGTCAGGGTACTGGGAATACTCAAGGTAATTTTGTTACACAGCTAAATTCATTTTTAGGACTTAATGCTTATAGCTTATTTTTTTCCCTATTTATCCATCCATCCATCCATCCATCCATCCCAGGGTAAAACCTCAGGTGGAAGAAGAGGTGTATGCCCTTACAAAGATATACTGCTCCTTCACATACAAACAACTCAGAGTAATTTTTTATTTATTTTTAAGAAAATGTATATTCAGTTTTTTAATATTAAAGCCAAATAAAAGGTCCAAGAGAGACATACTCATTCATTCTCTCTCTCTCTCTCTCTCTCTCTCTCTCTCTCTCTCTCTCTCTCTCTCTCTCAGGTGATGTTATATTTGACCTTGGGAAAGATCTATCATGCAAAATGAAGTTTCCTCCAGAGATCCAATGTTCAGTGTGTTGTAGCGAACCATCCCACCATCACACACTCTTTCTGTCCTTACACACTCATCAACCTGTCATTGTGACCTTTCACCATGACTATACTACACAGCCGCTCTGTCTGCCATTATCTACCACATTTTCAGTTCGTTTCAGTTCAAGGTGTTTTGCTCGCCTGATATAGAGTGATCTAGCTGAAGAAATAGTCTAACAAACATTAGATAAATTTGATGAATTTCTAGTGTATTAAATCTCTTTTAAATTCATAGCAAATGAACACTGGCCAGTTTGCCACCTTCCCACAATACCATAATCTCTGAAATATTAACCCAGAGCCTTGACAAACCAGTTGAGCTTCAACTGGCCTGAAGTACTAACATTAGTAGATTAGTAATAAGAATTCAGTAATGGTGAACTTAATAGTTCTTAGAGATACATGACACCTGCATATACCCTTCAGGGCAAATGAGGAAACCTACTTGCTGTCATAAACAACCTGTTGTACCAGAATCAATGGCAAGATGACATAAAACCTCAACAAAGTGTTTTTGTTTTGGTTGACATTTATTTGGGTTACAACCATGAGTTAATCACCATGATGTTTTAATGAAAGAGTAACACCATGGCAATATTGTGACAGTAAAAGATCATAACCGAACTTGCTTGAATTTAGGGTCCAATAATATCTACATAGCCATCAGCTGTTCAATAAATAAATAAATATAAAAGCCTTTAACCTTGATTGCATTGTGAATTTGTCGTTGTACAGAAACCTTATACAACATCAAAACATTTATTTCTGTCCAGAGTTGTATGTATTTTGGGCAGAGATCTTGTATTGATAATGGTAGAGTAGAACCACAATGTGGTAACCAATTCATGTCTGAAAATTAAATTTAACCCAGATAAACATTGACACTATTGTCTTGGAATATATATGTACCAACAAGGAGGAAAAGAAAGCAATTAATAGAATACATTCAAGTAATCAGATGACTTTATTTTAGTGCCAAATAATGTTGCCAAACCTAGACCTGACCAACTGAAGCAACCCAGATCATTAAATTCCCTCCAGAGGCTTGTACAGTGCCTATCATTTATGATGGCTGCATTGATTCCTGCTGTTCAGCTCTTACGCTGACAAAACCATTGCTCTGGAATAGGGACAATCTGCACCAGATTTTTTAATCAATATTACTAACAGGTGGTTTTCTTGAAAATGCTCATACTTTTACTACTATAATAATAATAATAATAATAATAATAATAATAAATCCAAAAAAGTAAAGAAGTGCTATATTAATTCATTCATATAAAATAACGCTTTATATTATATATTAAATACATTTTAATGACTAGCATAAAGTCTTAGGGGTGTAGTCGAAAACAATAAATTTTCCATTCTTCCTAAAACAGAAAACTTTGCTGAAATATGATCAGAGTTTTGAAACTGTGAATATTGAATGTAAAAATAGAAAACCTCATTCTGCTTTAATTTGTTTGATTTTGAAGAGCAGAGACTGAAATGCCTCCACTTTTGATGTGTGAGCATATTTATGAAGTAATACACTGCTCTTCCTGAACTCCCTGTTGTTTTCTCTGAGCATACATTAGCACTTGTGTTGTTATGAATAATGCATAATCTTGAAATAACTAAGTCTACTGGGGCAAACATCTTTTATAAAATGTAAAAGATTA
>JAOVVA010000017.1:3549404-3562089 GCA_028565275.1 Leiocassis micropogon
ATTTCGTCAACCAATCAAAGGGGTTGTGATCAGTGTTTCTACTGTCGATGCATATCGCCTTTTAAACCAACGCACGAGCGCGCAATAATCCTAGACAACTCAAACCAACCATACTAATCATCAACAACAGGTGTGCTCGAAGAACCAACTTAGCCGGATCGTAATTAGCACGATGATCTCATGTGTCAATTCATCTCGGATGTATCAAGCGAAGTATAAAGAACGGACCCCGGAGTTATATGGTGGCCGAGAAGTGCAAAATAAAATAACAAAACCGAAAACAATAACAAATAAAAAAAAAAAAAAATAATAAAGTGAAAACAAAACAAAACTGAAAACAAAATAATTTCAAAACTAAATAACAACACCAAAAACAAAATAATAAAAACAAAACTGAAAACAATATAACAAATCAGAAAACACAACGACATATCCAGATACAAGATACCAAATAAGAAAACACAATGACAATTCAGTCAAACCCGGAAAAGGTAGGTATAGCTTGTGAATGAAGTTCTTATCGCTGATTGGATAAGAGATCTGTCACTCAATTGTCCAATCAGCGGTAAGAATTAACACGCCTATGTGTGGTTTGCGAATGAAATTCTTATTGCTGGTCTTTAGTGGCAGATGTCTTGTCCAATCAGTGGTAAGGATGTAATTCCAAACCACCCTACCTTGTTGATTCTTACTGCTGATTGGACAAGACATCTGTCACTCAAAATATACAGGAAGTACTGCAGCCACACGGACATTTAGATGTATTTTCATTTAAGGATTCAACTAAGTCAACTAAGTTGTGTTAAATGTGCTTTAAAAATTATTCTGACTTTACTTGATAGTACCTCTTGTATGTCTTGAGTGACAGATGTCTCATCCAATCAGCAATAAGAATTAAATTTGCATACTATATCTACCCTTTCCGGTTTGAGTGAATTGTTGTTGTGTTTTTTCATTTGGTATTTTGTTTCTGGATATGTTGTTGTGTTTTCTGATTTGTTATATTGTATTCAGTTTTGTTATTTTGTTTTTGACTTTATTGTGTTCAGTTTTGTTGTTTTGTTTTCATTTTGTTATTTTGTTTTTGAATTTGTTATTTTGTTTTTTGTTTTATTTTCTTTTGCACTTCTCAACCACCGTAGAGTTATTACTATGTCTGATCAGAATACACCCACATTCATATCAGAAACTTATCGCACACATAAGCTTTGTCATTGCAACTAGCAGTCTGGTATAAATACAGCTAAGAAGTGACCAAGGGTCATCTGGTTCTGTTCTTATGAGGAAAGTTTAAAAAAGATGTAAAGTTTAACATTTAAAATTTTTGCGCCATATTATTTATTTTAATTTCATTGGTAATTAACATAGTTTGATAAAATACCATATACCACAAAAAAGTCTTTCACTTAGACTTTATTAATCATAAATTGTTGAGATTTGGCATTCTTATAAAAACTAGATCCAGCTATTCCTATTGATATTTAATCTAAAGTTATAAATCTGATTTTATTGTGCATTCATTAGGACAGAGGAGCAAGACCTTTTGGTCTTATGGCAGATTGTGCACTCTGACACTGTTGTTATGCAAATGATCAACACACAATGCATATACAATTAGGGACAACTCATTAATAGATAAAATTACCATAATGCAACATTGTACACTGCATACAAATCTGTAGAGTTTGCAGTGGGGATTTTAGAGTCCACTGGCTTAAGTGCAAAGAACACTAGTGGTTTAATATCCATGGGTGTAATTACCAGCAGCACCAGGAGACATATCCCTAGTGTACAAAAGGGGGAAAGCTAAACCCATGAAAAATGACATCCTTTAGCCAGCATTCAATCTTACGAAACAGCCCTTTGACATGCACTATGCTGCACATTATTACACTCAGCTGAGATGAAGCAAAATTTTAAATAGGCGTTACACTTGGGCACCAGAAAACAAACAAAACAATGGAAGACAATATTTTTTTCAGTCTCTTCAGTCACAGAGAAAATATTTTTAGTGGGTTTCAAAGGAAGAGTATGGGGACAATATATTACACAAGCAAAAGCACAAATGTAACAGTTTTTGATGGTTGCGGCATGTTTCAATGAAATTTACACATTACCCATTGCATTGGGAAAGGCTTAGTGTATCTAGAGGCAAGCCAAACAAAAAACAGCTGTAGTCTTGCTACATATCTTGCAATAAGTATGTATGTATGTATGTATGTATGTATGTATGTATGTACAATATGAATGTACAATATGTTTGTATGTATGCATGTATGAATTTACATATGTATGTGCACTGCCTGAAAAAAAAAATAAATAAAAATAAAAATAAATACACCCACCTTAAGGAAGCTTAACCTGGTTTCCTTCTTACTCAGAAGTAAATAAAGGTAAAAACATTTTGGGGCATCTATGGCTCAAACGGTTAAGGTATTATTGGGTTACTGATCAGGAGTTCAAGGGGTTCAAACCCCAACACTGCCAAGCTGTCACTGCTGGCCCTTTGAGCAAGGCCCTTAACCTGTGCTCTGCCCTGTGCTCTGACCTTAGCTTCTTAACAAGCGGGGATATGTGAAGAAAAGCGTTCACTATGCTGTAATGTACTGTATATGTGAGAAATAAAGAATTCATCTTCTCTTATTGCTGTGAAATAGGGTAAATCTGCCTGCATTACCTTTTTCCATTGTTTCCAAGACTAATCTTTATGTTCCTAAATTGAAGCCATTTTCTTCTGGTTAACTCCTCAAACAAATGGTTTCCCTAGGTCACACAGCTGTTCAGTCCCAATTATGTGAGTCATCATCGGCCTGTGCATGTGTGAAAGTCTTTTTACTTTCACGATAAAACAAATCTTCACACATACAGTAGAATTCTTCTGTTGACTTTATATGATGCAACCAGACATTTACATGATCTCTGATTACTCCACACTACACTCATTTTGGGAAGTTGGCAGGTTACCTCTATCCTTCCAGGTTTGAATAATGGGTTGGACAGGACTTAACCCAATTACAGTAGTTTCAGCAATATCTTTTCTTTGTTTGATGCAGAGAAATCATTTGACCTTTATGATACACAGCAACATCTTTTCCTTGACCATGGGATACCTCTTCTGGCACTGCATTACACTGCGTTGCATTTGACAGTGGTTAAAAGTTACACAGACTTTCTGACTTTAGGTTTAATATGTGTTCAATTCTTAGTTGTGTCAATTTATGACACTAAATCCACTGTTCCTCCATTATCACTTGCACTGCAATTAAACAGATCTCAGAAACTATAAGTAGAGTGCAAGGAAAATTAAAGGTACCAGATATATGCAATTTCTGTACTAAACCACCTAAAAGAAAAAATGACTTTCACAGATCGTTTGTCAGCATTGTTCACTGTGATATAAGGATGACAGCAATTACAAAAAATAAAGAATTATATGTTTTGGTTATGAGACAAAAAAAAATGGAGATTACTGCAAAAAAAAAAAAATTTAATATATATATATATTTTTTTTTTTGCAGCGATAGGCTGTTTTGTCCATTTTTTTGGTAAATTATGTATTTTAGAGTATATTTAACTTTTAATCAGTTCTCATATAATATTCTATATAATATGCACACATTATTTGACTGAGATTAAAATATTTGTGAGAGAAAATTCTCATTTTTTCCCATCCTGTTCAGTATCTGTTTCTTTTAATTAATTCAGGGGAATCAGATTGTAGTGACGGGACACAGCAGGGAGGAAAGGGCTGGCAAGGAAAGTGTAGGAGAGACTGGGGGGAGTTAAAAACTAATTATGTCCCCAACTCAAGGAAATAAAAACCATTAATTAATTAACCTCAATGTGTCTTCATTTATTTATTTATGTGTTAGTTAAAAAAAAAACAATTTATTTTAGAGTGGAACATTTTTATTACATCATGACACTCACTCTGTCACACATTCTCTATATCACTTATCACATACAGTCACAGAGCCTGAGCCTATACATGGGCTAAGGGACTCAGGGCATAAGACGGGGTGCACTCTGGACGGGAGCCTGATCCATCACAGAGTGCCCAAGCATACACTCACTCACATACTACAGACAATTTGGTAACACAGATTAAACTAATCTGAAAAATCAAAGTACCCAGAGGAAACACACCAAGCAGGGGGAGAACATGTAAACAGACCTATGGTTGGAATTGAATCTTATCCCTGGAGGTCTAAGGCCACAGTGCTAAGCAGTACACCACTCATCATTTTTCAATATCATTGAAATAAAACAAACATAGGCTTATAGGTTGAGTTGTGTTTCACTCTCACCCACTCACACAGTCACTCAGTATAACATACTATACTCACTATGGGTGGGGTACACCCTAAATGGGGTTCCAATCTATTGAAAGGCACAAGCATGCACACATTCATATACTCACTAACACACTTCTGGAAATTTTGAAACACCAATTAGCCTTTGGGGTGTGGCAGGAAGCTAGATTTCCTGGACGAAACCCACCAAGTAAGGTAAGAACATGCAAACTCCACACACATAGACACGACTCTAACTCAGGCAGGACTATAACTCATCACCCTGGAGGTGCGAGGCCACTGTACCGTACTAGGCATAATGCCACTGTGCCACCTTGAGTTACTTATAATATAAAATTTAGGGTGTTGATATTAAAATTAAATGATTAAACTAATAAATCTTGGTGTTAGTACCCTTATTTAAAACACAATACATTTTTACCTAGTTTTTAAAATACACAAAAACAATGTTATGTCCAATACTCTGTTGGTGCATTTTTCCTTCTATATTTTGACTTAAGGTCTTCTGGTAACAAACAAACCTCTCAACTCCATCACCTCCATCCCACCCACCGCCAAGTCCGACTGAGGATTTTGCCCTTGGTAATACTTAACAAAAGAGTATGCTAGACAAATAAAAGAACAAGCTAATGTGATTAAGAGCTTATTTCAGCTTAGTTACTTCAATCAGTTCTTGACTGTAATCAATATAATACATTTCCTGCTTGAAGTGTAACCAAAACGATTGTCACAAATTTCTCAGCTCAAGTGCACTGTCTGCTTCCCAGCACATCAAACACTGTTCTCATTTGTCTTCTGTTCAACTTATACTGTATCATGTGCTTTTGTTTTCTCTTGACATTTGTCTTTATTTTTATTCTTGCCTTGCCTCCACCCGTGTCATGTCACTGGTTTATTTCCTAATGTGGCGATCTGTTTTCAGTAGCTCTCTTCATTAGTTTGTCTGTTATCTTCATGTTCCATTGTCTTAGTGTGAATTCTAATTATTCATTTGCACAGTCCTCCCATTCAGTCCTCTTTTTCTTATGTTTTTTTTGGCTCATGTTTCTTGGTTTTGACTCTTGCTTGTTCTTCATTGTCCAAATATGGATAGCCATGATCGATTGCTGCTTGTTTTCTTCCTTTTATGTTCGATACAATGCATAACCATGATTATTAAATTAGCCACAACAAACAACTTGCTTGTTTCTAATACACACAGTACCATCCTGCCTTGTACAAAAGTACAGTGTTATTAAATGCAATTAAAATACATTGTCTACCTACAGTATGTAACCTTACTCTATCTATATTAGTGGTACATGGTATCATGGTCAACATTAAAACGCTGAGGCTTTGGTCATAGCAAGCTTTCAAGCAACACACACACACACACACACACATATGTGTTATCTCTAACCACACTTTCATCCAAGAACTGCTATCTCAGCTACTGAAAGCCTTAAGTGGCACTAGATGGTCAGCAAAAATTGACAACTGCAAGGACCTTTTGGTCTCCCATCCCCCCTGTGGCAGAGACTCCAGAACAGATACAGACAGGTGATACATTTAACAAGGACATTTCAGGCTCTGCAATGACACTAGCAAAGCCATTAATTCTGAATGGTCTTAGCATCTGGTGGCAGTCTGACAGTCACTGGTGTCCTGTCAAAACCTCTCCAAAATCAGCACATGGACATTATTACAGCTGCTATATTGGTTGGGGACTAAGGAACAGAGCTTTCTGCACCAAGGTCGGGCAAAATTTTTGAAGCAGTGTGGACTGACACAAAGACCAGCAGCAGCAATTATTGTGGCGTTCCGGGCAAACTGGAGAGCCAATGACGTCTCACAGAGGTTGGGTGACAGACTAGGGGAAAAAAGTCCTTTTATTTGGAGGGAATAAGTTGAAAGTCCATTTTTATTTTGCGAATACTGGATCTCAGGACAGACATATTCAACAAGAAAAGTCCACCTCTGCACACAAATGCTGTCAGTATGAGACGAATTTTAGCTGAACATGCCCCTATTTAAATTCGACTGAAAAGATTTGCATGTATAACACATGGAAACTGACAACAAACTATTTTAAAGTGATAATAGATAGTAAAACTTTTAAATTATACAAAACAGCTTTATTTATAGTCTCGCCTCAGGTACTCCGGTTTCCTCCCATAGTCCAAAAACCTGCAGATTAGGCTAATTGGTGTTTCCAAATTGCCCCTAGTGTGCAAGTTAGTGAGTGATCATGCTTGCTTGTGCCCTTTGATGCATTGGAATTCCATCCAGGGCCTCGTACACTGAGTCCCTTGGGATAGGCTCTTGGCCACCCGTGATCCTGTACAGGATAAGCGGTAGAGAGAATGATTGATTGAGTGAGTTTTATTATAAACTAATGAGTTTCTAGAATTAATATTAGTTCATGTATGTATTGTCTAGTATAACAAGGCAAAAAAGGGACAAATGAAAAACCATTAAAGGCAATTTGGAAATATGAAGATATAAACCCATAATTGTACAAAGAACTTTTGAGGAACTTTAAAAAATATATATATATTTATAGGGTGAAGGTGGTTGGGATCATGATGATCCAGAGCTCGTTCTGGGAACAATTGGTGTGAAGTATGAATATAACCTGGATAGGACACCAGTCCATCATAGCACCAAGCACACACATACAAGCAATTACAAACAGAGTCAACTTATTTATTGTAACATATTTAATTCATTTTCAAAATTAAGAAAAGTTGTTCTTAAAAATTCTACATTATATACAAACAAACAAACAAACAAATAAAAAAATAAATAAAAGAAAAAATAATAGAAACCCAAAATGTTTGAGAAGATATGGGAATATAGTCTGTCTGTTCTGCAGTGAGAATTCGAGGTACATGTGCATGCACTTTGAGGTGAGTTCATGCAGAATTGTGACAAATTTGACTATGGACATTCGCACACTGCAAGACAACCAAAATTTCTGATAAGCCAGAAATCCATCCAATCTTCTTGGAGCCAGATTGCTGGTTAGTTGGATAATTAGTCAGGAATGGGATCCTGCTCTCATAACATTTGAAACGACAACTAGACATAGATGAAATGCCCCAGCCTTGGTCAATCCCAGCACTGAAAGGGGAAAGAGACCCATACAACTTGGATGGAAATAATATGAGCAGAAAATCCCTGTAAAACAGAATGTGGGAAACAGGGAGATGGATGACATCATCATCATCATCATCATTATGGCCCGACTTGGTCAGCACTGCTGTTACCCAGATATCAGACACTACCTTCTCCAGACACTTCTAGTTATCATTGGGAGCTAGTTACAGGTTAACATTACCTTTTTGAGTAGCTTGAGTGTGGGGGCAATTTTTAACTCTAGTAATTAAGATGTAAAATATTTTTACTGTATGATTATGTGATCTTGAAGACTCTCACCAAACCTGGTTGGTAGTTAGGAGAGATGAAATAAAAAGCTAGTGCCCCATACCACACACACACACACACACAAGCTGCTGTTTGCTCCTCACGCTCCTCAGACAATGCTGTATCAGGACCAATATTGTGTATCACTGGGAAGCACAAGGCCATGGGGCAGGGTGGAGAAATGAAGCACCTGCTATTGTCTGTGTCTGTGTTCTGCCTGTGACTGCAGCAAGTTGCTCCAGTATGTAACTGTGGTTTTGTAAACACTGCATAAAAGGACCCCCAGCATTCAGAGCCAGGACTGATCTGTTGAGAACATTTCTTAGAAAAGATACCTGTGCAACAAAGCAATTCATATTAAGAAGGTATTTCTTCTTAGTCACTGATTTCCTGCTGACTTTGGGCAATTTGACTCCTTTGCATACATCACATTGATTGAAATTTTATTTAAAATATATTACTTTCCATGTATGTTATTCCAATTCCTAAAATTAATATAAAAATAACAGATCAGTATCAGTTAGTTATCAGAATCAGTAGTGCCTCTCAAACAATGGCATGTATAATGTGTTTAATTGCTCATCAGGGGATATTCCGCTTGTTGAGCATTACCATAATTGGAATCGTATTCAATTTCAGACTTAATTGAATCCTGAGAGCACTGTTGGGTGTGTTTACATGTTAAATGAGTATGTAATAATGATTTGTACGTTTGTGATGTGTGGTTTGGAAATTAGGTCAGTGGTAGAATATAAATTAAAAAGTTTGTTCAATTACAGAAAAAATGACCTACAACAGCCATACTGATTTAACTCATTTTAATCTCAATAAAGATGGCAGCACTAATGGAAATAAAATGTGGCTACACTTGTGACTGAGAGTGACCCATCCATATAATATTGTGTAAGCGGTGGTGACATGGGTTATTTATTTATTCATCTTTAGTGAGAAATTTATCCTAGTAAAGATTGTGCTGATATCACAGAAAGAAGAATATAGATCCACTGCAAGGCACCATGGCACACTTCTTGTAAATAATCTGTATGAAATCCACAATCAGAACATGAGAATGCCACATATGTATCTTCAATTATAACTTATATTCAGGAATAAAAAGAGGCGAGCTGTAATGCTACCACTTGGTGCCAAAATGGTATCTTGTACCATTGTTCTCTATTGATAATGATGAATGTAATGGAGTGCACTTAATAAATTATGCACATCAATAAATGAGCTCTAGTGAGTGATAATACACTCACTGGCTGCTTCATTTGGTACACCTTGCTAATACTAGGTTGGACCCCATTTTTCTTTCACAATGATTTTAATTCTTCTTGGCATAAATTCAACCAATCAAGGTGCTGAAAATATTCTTTATAGATTTTGGACTATATTGACATAATAGCGTCACTCAGTTTTGGTTGATTTGTTGGTTGCAATTTTATGATATGAATGTCCTGTTCCCCCCTCATGCCAAAGGTCATGGTCAGGGAAATCAGTTTGAGATGATTTTAGCTTTGTGACAAGGCGTGTTATTCCAAGTCAACAGGCTCATGTTTTACAAGTTTCAGCATGTTGTGCATTCATAGATACTCTTTGGAAAACCACAAGATGTTATTTAAGGAACTTTTGCCTTTTGATCAATTTAAACCAGTCTGGATGTTCTCCTCTGTCCTCTGGCATCAGCAAGATATTTTTGCCCAAAGAACTGCCGCTTACTGGATATTTTTTCTTTTTCATACAATTCTCTATAAACTTTATAGATTTTTGTGGAAAAAAAATCTTTAGTTAATCAGCAGTTTCTAAAATATTTGGACACCAACAACTAAGCCATGTTTAAACTTACTTAAATCAGCTTTTTTTTCCCCATTCTGATGCTCAGTTTGAACTTCTGATCCATGACTGTATTGATGTATGTATTGAGTTGCTGCCATGTGATTGGCTGATTATATATTTGTATTAGGAAACAGTTGAACAAGTATACCTAAAAAACTGGCCGGTGAGTGTATATCTGCTTTATCAACCTGTGCATTGGTATAACTGATAACTCAGGCACTGACTCACTGATATCTGCAAATTTCTAAAGACAGTCCATTAAACTGAGAAAAGAAAAATTCACAGTTTTATAGCTGTTTTTCAAAATTATTGCTATTTTATTGACCCAATTCTGAGTGCAATGCATGTGAATTTGTGTCAATTCAAATAAACTGCACAAAGAATTCTAGCGGATTACAAATCATTGGAGAATATCGGCACACACTTTGCTCAGTGTCACAAAGGTTCGGTTATTCACTGCTGTGAGCACTTTTCCATCCTTTACCTCATTTCAGTCTTAATGTCTCCCTTAAAGCTCATGCTTAAAGCATTTAGGATTTGTGAGGTTTAAGGATATAAAAGGAAAAAATAAAGAAAAAGAGAGAATTGGGGAAAGAGGAGGTGGTAGAAATAATAAAACATTTTGAGTAATACAAGAACAACAAAACAATGAACATTTTATTTTTCATTTTATTAACATTTAAATGTTATTAATTTAAAATACACATTAAATTTTTTTAAATAATAATAATAATAATAATAATAATAAAGACAATGTGTGCATTTGCCAAAACAAGAACTGAGATACAACCAACATTATGGTTGCTGTGCAGCAAGTGGAAAGTTTGAACTGCTTGTGCACTCCTATCAATAGCATTGATTGTGTAATTGTGTTTTGAATACAGTCTGCTCACACAGTAAAAATTCATATGCAGAGGATTGTATTACAAAATCCAGCAGACAGGTCTGAAAGAAAACACCATCCAAAACATACATTGATGTAGCAGAAAATAGTAAAAACAAAATAACACAAGAAAAGAAACCCTTGTCTATGTAGACCAAAGAAAGGTGGTGGAGGTGTATAATACAGTGCAAAAGAAGAATGAACTTGAAATAGAAAACTAGTATTATATTATTATTATTATTATTGGGCTCACCCCGGTTATTTTTCCTTAAATTAAGCAAAAAAATTTAAAACACACAGAAGTGTATTTGCTTACATCTTACTTGAAAATGAAAAAAAAAATTCCTGAAACACAGTGCCTGACTTCAAAAAACTAAAAAAAACAAAAATGGAACTCAGTAAGAAACATCCAACACATTATTAAAACACTGAACCATCAACTTTGTGGACACACTGTGGTTGGGGGGGAACTCAAGTCACAATTTGGGAGATAGATACAAAAAGAAATTAAAAGGCTTTATCACTGCATAGACCCACAGTGAAGTCTATTATTAAAAAGTGGAAGGTAGTTTGTACAACACAGACGCTCCCTGGATCAGGAGATTACTCCAACTATAGAGGGGCAGGACGAGCCAGGAGGAAACTGGTCAGAGAGTCGACCAGGAGGCCTACAGCAGTTGCAGAAATTTATAACAAATCATTGTGTGCATGTGACAGAAAAGTTGTCAATGGGTAGAAGATCTACCTTCCAACATTACAGTGATCCATACAGTGGTTGAAGGAGAAAAAGGTTAATGTCCTTACATGGCCTAGTCAGAGCCCGGACTTAAAAAATTTGAAAACTTGAAAAATCTGTGGAATGTCTTGAAGACTGCAGTCCACAAACCATTAAATGTAACTTAACTTTCTGCAAAGAAGAATTGGCAAATATTGCAAGGGCAAAGTTTAATATGCCTCTGAGAAGGTGATTAGCTTAACCTGATTGAGTTTACAAGTCATTTTTTGGAGGGGGGGGGGGGGGGGCTTTTTCAAATCAGTGATTAAATTTTTTTTGTCAATTTACGGTTTATACTCTTTGTACTATTATATCTGTAAACGGATTAAATAAAAATACTGAAGAAGTTAATTTATTTGTTTATTTATTTAAAAAACCAATGTGAGGTCTTTACTAAAGGGGGAAAAAAAACAAAAATCCAGATCAATGCAATTTTTTTTCACAAGATTGGTCTGACTCTTGTCCCATTTTGTGAGTGGGAATTAATGTTTTGTAGTGTCACAAACTCCTTTAAATGTTTAGGTATTATCTTATACATCATTTTATTTTCACTCTTCTTAATTTCCACTTTACCAACATTAAATGATTTTCAAAAACGGCATGGCAAAAAGCACATCTTTGATGTCACTCACAATGCAGTTACACAATGATACATGATGTGCAATAGCTCATCTAACTTTTTATTGGATAAAGATAACACGTATTAGCTTTAAGCAAAAAGTACAAACTACAAGACATGTATTGGACATGGGCATGCAATGTTTTCTCTTAAAGGACATTTGGCAATTTGTAATTCAAAGAGAATGTGGCATGTCAAATATAGTACAAGCCTAGTAATTAGCATGAAAGCAAAATATACCTTAAACCAAGACAGAATTGTGAAATTAATAAAATGTTAAAATAAAATCGTTTTAAACTTGTTAGTAATGATGTGGAGTTTCAGTACTGCACAGCCTTGGATTTTGTGGAGGGAAAAGGTTGGGAAAGAGCCGCTGTAATTGCAATGTCAGGAAAGCGAGTGCTGCAGTATGATTCTGAGAAAGACATTTTGGTGTTAAACTTCTCTTTTCTCCTGCTCTGTACATTTCTCTTCTGCACTTTTCTCAATTCCATTTAATACTATGTTCTCCCCACTCTCTCCCCTTTCCCTATCTGCTGCACTTGCCTTCTCTGTGCACTTGGATGATTGGATAGCTTGTCTAGGTTCCGTTTCTTCAAGACAGGCTCTGCTCAAAAATTTAATAATGCTGGTCTAACATAAATGAGTAAAACATCTGCTATAGAGATCAGGTAGAAAAGTGCTGTTCTTTATTTATCCAATCATATTCCTGCAACTTCAACTGTTAAATGATGCTGTTGCACAATACCACTGTCATCACAATATATATATATATTTGTCACTTGCAAATTTCTTTGTTTTTGTTTAGTGATTTATTTTCTACATTCTACAACAATACTGGGGATTTTAAAACT
>JAOVVA010000017.1:3577441-3589658 GCA_028565275.1 Leiocassis micropogon
AGAGGATAAGGTTAGATGGAGGCAGATGATTCGCTGTGGCGACCCCTGAAAGGGAACAGCCGAAAGACAAAGAAGAAGGTCATGTGTGTTTATTTGTGTATTATTTATTTATTTATTTATTTATTTATGTTATTTATCCAAACTCAGTATCAGCTTTAGCCCATCCTTAAAAGACTAGGTGGAAAAAAAAGTTGTCAGTCCATCACATTATTTAACTTGTTTTCTCTTTCTTTCACCTACTGTATCTACCTTCAGCACCAGCTTCATCCTAGTCGGACACACCGTGTGTATGGAGTCCTCTCAGTAATGCTGGAAGTGCCAGTCCACCAAAGGAGTTTTTTATTAATATTTTTTCCATACTTTATCCATTTTGTTATATTTGGAGGTTTCTCGTCTACCAGGCGGAAGGCCCGGGTTCGATTCCCAGCCAATGCCTAAACCCCAGCCACTGGATGCAGTGCGGGTCCCAAGCCTTATGAAATGGGAGGGTTGCATAAGAGGGGCATCTGGTGTAAAACCTGTGCCAAATTGTTGTGTGGATAAGTTCGTCTGCTGTGGAGACCCTTTATGGGGAGCAGCTGAAAGACTAACAACAACAACAACATTACAATGTCCCTAAATCTAACATAGTCCCTGAGCATTCTGTTGTTTGGGTGTGTGTGTGTGTGTGTGTGTGTGTTTGTGTGTGTGTGTGTGTGTGTGCGCATGTCCGTGTGTTTGCATGTATTGACACTTGACTAAGCCTGATTACATACTGTTTGACACAGGACCTCTAAACAACTTTGCCTGGTGTGTCTGTTATGTGTGAGGCTGTTGAAGGTTGAGCGTGATGTGTGAGAAGTAATTTAGGTGAAAGTTTTAGGTGTGACAGCGAGGACGGGTTGACTTTGGTACAAATCTAAAAGCAGGAGCAGTAACACCCACACATATTATCAAAATTATCCCTCCACCTCCTCTTTTTTCTCTCTCCCATCCCACTGTTTCACTCTGCAGGGGGTGAAGGACACAGCCCAGAAGCCTGGATGACACAGCCAATTTGCTCACATTCCATCAGAGAAACACTCATGTACAGTATGTATTTAAACCCAAAGTGGGTGTGGCATTAACTTTTTTTTTTTTATTGAGTGTATTTAAATTCCATGTAAACAGAGTAATTTCAATGTTCCTGCAAACATTGGGAAGCAAGCAAAACAAATAATTATATTTTTATTTTTCCTCAAAGGCTAGCCAAAACCAAATAATTATACATTGTTTCAATCATCAAGCGTTCAGCTTCGGTGAGGCCAACTGCCGCCACAGATTCCTCTTTGTGGCATCAATCTGTGATGCACTGTTCTAATTGTTTTGTATCATAGCCAACAATAAAATTTTCAGCAAATTGTGCTATAGTAGCTGTCCGGTGCAATTGAAACAAATGGCTTTGCTGCCCATGCTTGTTGTTCACCTTGGATCAATTTAGTAAGGACTGACCTGCCATATTGCACATTCTCTGACTTAGTCATCTACAGTAGACATCAAAATTTGTTTCTTGTCAAAATTGTTTAAATTCCTCACATTTGGCCATTTTCCTGGTCAAATTTGAAAACTGACTGTTTACTTGTTGTCCAATATATCCCACTCTTTACAGGTGCCATTGTAACTATGATCATGTATAAACTATAATCATGTCATAAAAGCAACTTGGTATAAAAAATATGCTTTATTGAATCTAGCCAAAACTCTTTCTTTCTGTACACTTTCTGCACTTTTTATATACAATGGTTTGACATGTTGTTGTTATTGTTGGTAAGTGGAAAAAAGACAGTCACTTAAACATTGAATTTCACTTTGTCTTAATACCTAGCGCCACCTATAACAATATGCACAGAATTTTGCAGGTTCCCCTTGTGCTACCAAAACTGCTGTGTGTTGTGCTGTGGTATTAGACACCAGGCCTCCTTTGATAAGTCTTGTTTGTCCAGAAACATCATTTGTCTGCACAATCAGATTGAGATCTGGGGAATTTGAAAGCTGAATCAACTTTTTTCTGCTAAGCCCCATACACAACATGTTGTGATGCATTGGGTTTGCTGACATCTTTCTATCATGGCCAGCTTTGATATCTATAATATATTTCTTCTGCATTAGCTCAATATTATTAATTTATTATTTATTTATTTTTGGCAGTGCTGGAGCTTGAACCCAGACCCTCCAAGCAGTAAGCCAGATTTTTAACTATTTGAGCCACCGCTGCCCCAGTTTGGGCTGAATTCCACCCACATTGTCATTCCACATTGTCATCACAGTAATAATCTTAGAAAAAATAGAATTCTCATGCTAAGTTCTATTAGTGGTGAACTTGGGTATAAAACTATTTGGGGGTTGTTGGTTTTTTTCAAGCCTATCAGAGTGTTGATATGGAAACATATGAAAATTAGTATTTAGATACTCTAAGTGAAGTACTTCACTTCACATAAACATCATGACAAGCTCTTGGTGTCATGCTGAACTCTCCTTAAGAAAAGGCACCATATCTGATGAGAGTATATCTAGTCTGCTATTCAGCATTTTCATCTGAATATAGAGCCTGACAATGGAAGGGGCAAACTATTATCTAACTATATAATGTATACTGTAGGCTGGACTTATACTGACTGGGTATGTTGGCAGGCAACAACTATATAGCACAACATTTGTGGATTATTTTTAGCAGTGCTTTAAGGATAAGTTATCTCAATGTCAACTCTACACAAATTATGTCATAAGTTCAGCTCTAACTGGTTTAGCTAAAAATTTGTTCCACATTTATACATAAACATTGCTTCTTCACAGCAAAATAACCACACCTTATCATGTTTATATATGACCAGTTGGACTTTTATGAACTCTGAAAGTGTTAAATCGGCTTTGGTAATTTTCCTGTGTTAAATCTTGTCTAAAAGATCAGTTTTGTTAAGCGTTGCCTGAAGCATCTCTGGTATTGGAACCTACATTATTGTGTGCCCAGTAAAACTTGCAATATATTTCACAACCATTATCAGATGACAGTCATTCCTTATAAATGTTGGCTTGTGGTTAGCAGTGGAGAGTTGTGCACTATAAGAATGTAATGTTTTCTTGCATTTTCATTATAAATTCCTCCATTTTGAAGGCTATCAATGATGTGTTATTGAAGTCCTTGCAAAATCTAAATGGCAGCATCTCTTACAATAGGTTTGAGCAATGAGAATTTAAACAAAAATTTGAGCAATGTCCTAAAGAGCCATCTCTGACAAATTAAGAACACCATGAACCTCACATACAAATTGGATAAGCATTGACTGACTGTATGTTTCAGTAAAAAAAAAAAAAAAAAAAAACTGACATCACACTCCTGCTTTTGTGGCCGCTTTTGTATTAGTATGGTAGTAACAAATGATCAATGAACTTAAATGTTCAGAGTAAAACCAATAAGACATACTTTAGATTAATTGCTGTGTTTTACACTTAACCATTATCAGCTTAGTCCTTATGTGCGAGAAATGTCAAGCAAGGCAATGATGTTGAAAAACATACAAAATTCCAGCCTAAAGATATGGGAAATTAAATAGTTATAACAAATTATGTTGTTTCAAAAGCACTGTGTAAAATAAAAAGAAAGCATTTACCATACCCAATCAGTTACCTTACAGGCATTCTGTAAATAATGGTGCTGTCTCTGACCCCATGACACTGGACAAATCCAACACACCAAGAAAATGACTTAACATTACTTTAAACTGATACTACATTGTTAGCTTAAATATTAAAGTAAAACTTCATGTTTATTCATTGCATACATTCCCAAACAATCCTGATAAGCTATGTTGTATAAAGGTCAGATTTGTTGTATTCAAACATTTATGTTACCACTAATATGTTCACAACTGTGTCCAAACTGAATTTTAAAACAAATCCACATTAACTCACAAGAACAACATACTTTTGTTTGTTTGTTTCTTTTTTTGTTACAGTAGTGTTACACTATTCAGTAAATGAAATGTATAATCTTAAATCGAATCCTCTGAAACATGCCAAGTTATCACAGACAGTGGTCAGTAATGCTATCAGAAAATATTAACATTAAACAGACTGTAAAACAGATGCATAGGCACATCATAATCACAGATGATAACATTTATAAAAAAAAAAAAGAAAAAAAAAAACACAAACCAAAACAGGATAAGGAAATCAACATGACCCAAAACAGTGAAAAGCTAAGGCTTTTTATAGAAAAACGAACAAGGATTAGGTGAGGCCAATCAGGACAAACTGAGGTGTACTCTGGGAACTGATGTTAATATAAAAGTTAACAACCAAAGTACAAAACAGAGTCCATGGGTCCATTGTGGATGTACCCCATATATATATATGTGTGTGTGTGTGTTACGGATTGACAGGATATGTATATATTTATGACAAGGCACAATGCAGGATCACATGTAAAATTAAGTCACAGTTAAGTTGATAAGTATATGTAAGTCCTACAGTGTTTTATTTCATGTACAACAGCATTTGCAATTATGCCAATTTAAAATTTTTAAAATGATCATGACATAAGGTGTTTTCTGTTAGGACTTGCTTTATAGAATCATTATACAATCACTCATCAATAGACCACCAGGCAAAAGTTTTGAGCACACCTCCTAATTCTTTATTTTGATGAAATGATCCAGGCTCCAAACTATCTCAGTCAAACTCAGCGTCCTTTATCTCTGAAATACTAATCACCGTCACCTGACTCCAATCAACTCACGCACATAAAAGCACACACCACGCTGCATTCAGTGTCCGGGCTCGTACCAACGAAAGTGGACCTATTCTGTTAATCGCAAGTAAGAAGTGAATACTTACCTGACTACTTAACTGTTACTTACTTACCCTTACTTAACTCCTTGTTTTCTAGAAGTGTTTCAGTTTGTTTTCCTCGTCAACATCTCCGTGGTCCCATGGTGTGTGGTTGTCGCTACCTCCTGGTCTCTCCAGTGCAAACTCCTCAACACCCTTTGTTCCCACAAAAGAAAAAGTAAACAAGGATGAGTAAACTGGACCCAGTTCGCACGCTGGTGGATCAATTAAGCCAAGTATTATGCACAACAACAACAACAACACCACCACCATTGCAGAGCGCATCCACCGGCACTCCTGAGACTTCTTCGAATGCACCCGGTTTCCAGTCTCATGGCGCGACCGGCGCCCCTTCTCTGGCTTGGCGGGGAATTGCAAGGGCTTTTTACTGCACTGCTTTCTCACGTTCGCTATGCAACTTTCCTATTATCCCACTGATCAAGCAAAAATCGCCTATGTGATTTCTCTTCTGTCTGGACAGGCTTTACAGTGGGCGGAGTCAATTTGGTCACAGACGGGACCGCTGACGGAATCTTATGGTCTCTTTATGTCACTCTTCAGGGAGCTGTTTGAGCGATCTGACAGTGAGGTGTCGGCAGGAAAACAGCTATATCACCTGACGCAAGGTAATCAGCCTGTTCAAGATTATGCATTACGTTTCCATGTCCTATCAACTTTAAGCCCTCATAACCACCTACCGAATGAACAAGCCCTCATAACCACCTACCGTCAGGGGCTGGAACCCAATCTGTGACTCATGCTAGCTACTCACGATGACTCCATGGGTTTAGAACAATTCATCTAACTCTCCATGACAACTTGCCCCCCCGAACCAGATGAGGACCCCATGCAACTGGACAGGGGGAGGATCTCACCGGCTGAAAGACAGAGTAGGCTGACCCAGAGTCTCTGCTTGTACTTGCGGCAATGCGGGGCACCTCAGGTGTATATAGCAGAGGCTCTTCAACAAGGCTACATCCATCCACCATTTTCCCCTGCTGCATCAAGCTTTTTCTTCATGGCCAAGAAAGATGGCGGACTAATGCCCTGTATTGATTACCGCACCCTCAACAAAGCTACTGTAAAATTCCATTACCAGTTACCCCTGGTGCCAGCAGCCTTAGAATGTCTCTGTGAGGCCACTCCCTTCACCAAGTTGGATCTCCGCATCAGAAAGGGAGATGAATGGAAGACGGCTTTTGTAACACCTACAGGGCATTACGAATATCTGGTGATGCCCTACGGCCTGGTCAATGCCGCAGCCGTCTTCCAGAACTTTATGCACAAAATCCTCCGAGATTTCCTCCACCGATTTGTCATAGTTTACATAGATGACATCTAAATATTTTCCAAGTCTGAGTTCGAACACCGTCAACACATCACAAGGGTCCCCGGCTATGCGAGTTCCAACTATTCCTCAAAGCGGAAAAATGCTCCTTTCACCAGCTGTCAGTCAAATTTCTCGGCTTCATCATCAACCAAAATGGAGTAAGGATGGACGAGGAGAAAGTATCCTCCCTTTCCACCTGGCCTGAAGACAAAGAAGATCTTTGTCAACCCCATCCAATGGGAACATCCTCCATTCATTTCAGAGCCAGCTCCAGCCACTCCACCAGAGTGTCCACCACATCACAGATTCATTCTAGAAAAGGACTGCAATCCCATTATCCACTCCTTATGGACTCATCATTGGGCACTGGGCATCCAGGGATCGACCGTACTCTCTCACTGTTACAGGATCGCTTCTGGTGGTCGAACATGGACAGGGACCTGAGGAGGTACGTTAATGGATGTCAGGAATCTGCCATGTCAAAAACCCCTGGTCACACTTAGGAGTAGACTTCATCACTGATCTGCCTGACTCTGAGGGACAGACTGCATACTAGTCATAGTGGATAGATTCTCAAAGGGATGTCGATTGATTCCTCTTCAAGGCTTATCAACCGCCATGGAGACTGCAGAACTTCTTTTCAACAAGGTCTGTCGCTACTTCGGCATTCCGGGGGATATCATTTCGAATCGAGGTCCCCAGTTTATATCATGAGTCTGGCGAGCATTTTTCCATCTCCTAGGTGTGACAGTGAGTCTGTCCTCAGGATATCACCCTCAATCAAATAGGCAGTAAGATCCAAGAAATCGGCTGCTTCCTCCATACCTTCTGCTTTGGTCACCAGAACTCCTGGAACCAGTTCATGGGCTGGGTCGAGTATGCCCAGAACTCCGTTTATCAACCTACCACTGGTCTCGCTCCCTTCCAGTGCATCCTTGGTTATCAACCCCCGTTATTCCCCTGGAACAAAAAAACATCGGATTTCCCTGCGGTTGACTTCTGGTTCCGGGAGAGTGAGAGAGTCTGCAGAGTGCTATACGCAGGCACAAGATCAATGCTGATCGACGTCAATCCACCGCTCCAACATTCCAACCAGGAGATAAGGTATGGCTCTTGAGACATGCGTCTGTGTCAGCCCTGCAAGAAGCTTAAACACAGGTATGTCAGTCCCTTCACAGTCCTGGAACAGATAAATCCGGTAACATACAGGTTACAATTACCAGCACACTATTGTATTCACCCTATCTTCCACGTCTCACTATTAAAAAAAATATCAAAAGCCTGGCCCAGAAGAGGAGGCGTCTCCTTGTCCGATCATAGTGGACCAAGGCACCATCTATCAGGTCCAGGACATCCTGAATTCCCGCCGCTGTGGTGGTCACCTGGAGTATCTTGTAGACTGGGAAGGTTACGGTCCAGAGGAAAGATCCTGGGTGCCTCGAGGTGACATTCTTGATCCCACTCTGCTAGAAGAGTTTCACAACGCTCATCCAGATCGTCCGGCACCCAAAGGACGAGGTAGGCCACCATGATGGCAGAGGGGTCAACCCACAGGAGCGGGTCGTGGAGGAGGGGGTAATGTCACAGTCGGGCCAGGCTCCGATCTCAGTCAAACTCAACGCCCTTTATCTCCCGTCACCTGACTCCAATCAACTGACGCACATAAAAGCACACACCACGCTGCATTCAGTGTCCTGGCTCATACCAACGAAAGTGGACCGATTCTCCTAATCAAAAGTAAGAAGTGAATACTTACCTGACTACTTACCTATACTCATTGTTTTCGAGATGTGTGTGTGTGTGTGTGTGTGTGTGTGTGTGTGTGTGTGTTTGTGTGAAATTTAAACGAGAGGAGAAAGTTTTACTGTGTAAGATGAGAAGGGAGAGACCGGGAGGCTAGAGGGGCTGAAAGCAAGAGTCTCTTCTTACTCTAGCCACACACACACACACAGAGCGCTTTTGTGCACAAATGGAAACACTTATCCGTCCGGATTTATTTTTACTTTATATTTTGTATTAATTTTTTAATGTATTTATTTTTTTGGGCTGTGGAACAAATAATTTAAGTTTCCATTATTTCTTATGTGATAATTAAATTTGGTTTACGAGTGTTTTGGAATACGAGCCTGCTTCCGGAACGAATTATGCTCGTAATCTAAGGTTCCACTGTACTCACCATCTTGTTTTGAGTCTGTCCTTTGTTACATATCACCATAAATAAACTCATATTCTGCATCAAAGGTAGGTTGGTCTTCATGAGAGATAGTATCATTATAGCATTTAATGAACTTTGCAACTGCATTTGAATATATTGTTCTTGCATTTTCTTGCATTTAGACTTGCAGATGGGCTGACTCTAATATCTTAGAGTAATGGTAGACTGTTTCTTTTTAAATTTATTACATAATTCCAAATGTTTTACTACACAGTTTTAATTTCTCCAGAATTATACCACAGTTTAGGAAACAATTAAATAAATATTAAAAGTTGTGCCCAAACATTTTACAGGTATTTTTATAAAGCAATCCCAAGTCAAATACAGACCACACACCTCAGCATTCACAAGCAAAATATTAAAATAATGTGTATTTCTTTGTTTTATGGAAATAATAATGGCCCATATTAAAAATATTTCCTATATTACCTTGTAGAAATGTATGAGTCCATTACCAGTTTAATAAATGTCACACATGAAAGAAAGCTTAATGGCTTCACAGTGATGTCTAGAGCCAGGATTTAATTAAGGCTTTTACAGAACACCAAGCTGGTACCATTACCATCATTAAATGCAGTGCCTTAGTACAAAAGAGCAACTTTTTTTCTTTTTTTTTCTTCTTTTGCTTTTTTTAAATGAAAACTAAGAGCCATGCTGCCATGGATTAAGACATTTTTCACAGCTTGACTACGTTATTCAAAAAACTATTCTAAGCCTAGAGTAAAAAAAAAAACATCTCAGTGGAATGAAGTCCTTCTACTTGAAGGCTGTTGGCCATTTTTACTAGCAGTTATACAGCAAATATTTGAACACTAGCGTTTAAGTATATTTTTTAAACAGTTGTGCTCACATTTTCTAATCCAGACTGCTCAGTTACAGTTGTCACAGACATCATATTAATTATGAAGATTAAACAGTTCTTGTGTTATTTAATGTACAAACAAAACCATGTAAAGACACACTGGACAGAAATTTCAAGGCTGTTCTGGCCAGTTGAACACTCTGCGTTGTTTCACTTGCGCTTTCTCCAGATGCTCTCACATTATTGGGCACTCTTTTGATTTTTTTTTCTTGGAGGCTTTGCACATACTCAACAACAGAACAAAAGGGAGAGGACTGTTCTTCCCAAACTTCTTTTGTCTAAGAGACCGCAAGTTCTTTTCCCGAATAGCAGTTTGAACAACATAAATCCAGTGGAGGCATGAGGTGTTTCAGGAGCACCTGGACCCAAGTCTGCTGTCCTTTATCAACTACTTGCTGTAACATCCTCTTAAGCATTTGGTTAAATCTCTCCACCATGCCTTCGGTCTATGAGTGGTAAACAGAAGTGTGCAGCTGTTTGATCTGCAGCAGTCGGTAGATATTATCCATCAGTTTAGACATGAATGGAGTCCCCTGGTCTGTAAGTAGCTTTGGCAGACCTATGTGGCTGAAGATGTTTTTATGATTTTTAAAAAATCTTCTTATGATTGTGTAAAGCTGCTTTTCAACAATGACAATTGTTAAAAGTGCTATACAAAAAACCCTGCGGTCATGGTATGTGAAATCAAGGGGTTGACTAAAGTAATTGCTCTTCCCAAGTTAATAAGTGCCAGCAGTGGAGCTCTTCCAACTTGGACCCAGTGGGTGGGAGCAGGGAGGCTGTCTTCAGTCTGAGTGTCGGTCAAGAGTCCCTAGGATGATGCAGATTGGGTTTTGGTTCTGTAGGCATTGGCTCATCCTGTGGCGTATCAGAGCAGTGCAGCAGCTGTAGAGCTTGACTTCATGGTGGCAGTATATAGCGTGTTGAGCTCTTTTCTGTGGACTGATTTTTCTCTGGCCCCAAGGAGAGCACAGCTAGGCCAATCTACTGCCTCTGTTATCTTTGGGGGGAAGGCAGGAGCTTCTATGGCCATGGCCTTTCTCCCTTCAATCAGGAGGACACACAGGACTTTATCCATCACCACCCTTTCAGTTACATCTTTTGCTGTCAGCAATCTTGGCCAGGTGGTCAAGCTGGGCATGAGGGCACTTGCAGATCATAGGTCCAGTGGTCTTGCAGATTATATTCCAGAGCAGGATGCTTTTAACATTCTACTCATCAGCATACACCATCGGGGCCCTTTTATAGGGAGTGGACGACAGGTGGATGGGAGCTGTCCGTGGTGCTGGCTGTGCGCTGTGTGTTCCATACCATTAATGAGCGAGAAGTTATTTCCTTATGGGGCCCACTGGCTATAAGTCACACACACAAATAATCTACTGTATATCAAATTCTCATTTTGTTAAAAAATCCAGTAATTAGGGAGGTTCAATTACACAGTTATTTTGAATACATGAATATCTGAACGACTTTTCCTCACATACTGTTTACTGTAAATTGCTATTTGTTTTTCAAGCATAGCATGTAAACATCAATATCACTTCAGTGCAAATATGTTCACAGTATGAATGTCTTAAATGTTTAACAGCAGCAGAAACTACAATAACCCTGGCAAAATTCCAAATCAATAATCTATTAAAGAAAAAAAAGAATAATAAGCACTACAGGAGTTTAATCAACAGGCTACTCATGCAGCAGATCATGTTAAATCACTACAACTATAACCCGAATTCCGGAAAAGTCGTGATTTTTTATTTTTTTTTGGAATATAATGAAAGCTAAAAGATATTTTTATTTACAATAGAATTTAGAGGACATAAATGTTTATACTGAAAAATGTTATGCATAAAATGAGCTAATTTTGAATTTGATGCCTGCTATAGTTCTCAAAAAAAATGGGATGGTGGCATGTTTGCCATGGTTTAGCACCTCCTCTTCATTTCAATACAGTTTGATGACATCTGGACATTGAGATTTTAAGTGTTTCTGTAGTTTTGCTGTTAGAATTTTGGTCCATCCTTGCCTGATGGTAATTTTTGAATATACGTTTTGTTTAATGATGCACCAAATGTTCCTATAGGTAAAAGATCTGGACTGCAGGCAGGCCAATTCAGCACCTGGACTCTTCTATTATGAAGACATGCTGCAGTAATACTTGCAGAATGTGGTTTTGCATTGTCCTGCTAAAATACACAGGGCCTTCCCTGAAATCAACGTTGTCTAAGGCCTTAATACCTTTTAGCATTCAAAATGTACCTTTTAGCATTCCAAAACATGCAAGCCGTATGTCCTTATGCACCCCCATACCATCAGAGATGCTGGCTTTTGAACTGAATGCGGATAACACGCTCAAAGGTCTCCCTCCTCTTTTGCCCGGAAGACATGGCATCCATGATTTTCAACAAGAATGTCAAATTGGGGCTTGTCTGACCATAGAACACTTTTCCACTTTGAAGCAGTCCATTTTAAATAAGCCTTGGCCTACAGGACACAACAGCGCTTCTGAACCATGTTCACATACAGTATGGCTTCCTTTTTGGATGATAGAGCTTTAGATGGCATCTGCACATGGCACTGTTACTCAGAAAACAAGGCCCAGGTTTAACTCATTTGAAGTACTTATCATTAATGTTGCACTCAGAGAAATAAATAATAAACCCTTACTATATTTTACAATGGCCACCATGTACAGACCCCCGGGGCCATATGTCGATTTTCTTAAAGAGTTTGGACATCTGCTATCAGACCTTTTGGTTAACTCTGACAAAGTGTTGATAGTAGGAGACTTTAACATTCATGTAGATGATTCTAACAAAGCTTTAGCACTTGCATTTTTGGATTTACTAAATTCCTTTGGGGTTAAACAAAATATAAATGGAGCAACTCAACGCTTTAATCATACGCTAGATTTAATTATATCCCATGGTATAGATGTCTCTAATATAGAGATTTTACCTCAAAGTGA
>JAOVVA010000017.1:3597000-3613118 GCA_028565275.1 Leiocassis micropogon
TTATCTAGACACATTTTTCTCACACATACACAATTTATTATTATTATTATTATTATTATTATTTTATTATTATTATTTATTAATTTTTTTAATTGAAAAAAATGAATTTCTTTCATTTTTGTGAAGCTGCTTTGAGACAATGACCATTGTTAAAAGCGCTATATAAATTGAATTGAACTGAATTGAATTGAATTGAATTGAATTTGACCGTAACTGTGGCATAAATATTAACTGATAGAGACATGGATATAGAACAGTTTGTGGCAATCTCAGTCCTAAAATATTAATCAGACAGATGTATCTAAACAAATAACTAGTTAAGCTACCTCTGTATTAAGCTAAGCTACCTACAGTAGCTGTTGGTCATTACCCAAGCAAATATAGTTACTAATTGCTCACATCAGTGTAAAGTTTGTAACATTAGTGTTAATTAATTGTTTGTAACATTAATGTGTTGCTATGCTTGCTTAAGTAATACTGGTTGACCAACAGCTTCTGTATCCATGGTAGCAGTAGCTATTGTTAGCAGGATATTTTCACAAAGGCTAACAATGTAGAAAATTAGGTAAACAAGTTTGTTCTTTAAAACACTGTTTTTTTTTGTTTTGTTTTTTTACAATCCTCAGCCATTGATGATGTGGCAGGATTTATTGTACTGGGTAAGTCTATATATATAATAGTCTGTTACACCAAATACTATGCAAAAATATACACTGATATACTGTATACACTGTCCGAATGGAAAATTCACCACCTGGATTTAACTAAACAAATAGGTAAGAGCCTTCTACTGGATAATTACAGCAGTGATTAAGATGTTTTAGCTGCCAACAAGTTATTTGAGTAGCTTCTCATTCTCAAAGAGAAAGGAAACTAGTCCCTTCCATAGAGCAGCATATACTGTAAAAGTTCATGTGTACTGTCAAGTCCCCTCTGTAAGCTTGCAGACTTCCTAGGGAACACCTTTTCAGTTTGTCTTAAAAATCATTAGAACTCAAGGCAACATAATTAGTTATATAGGTTTAATAGCGTTTCCACATGGAAAATGCAAAGAGAACTCAAGGGATTTGGATTAAACAGCTAAATAGGATTTAAAAAAGAAACACGTATCAGTGAGGCTAATCAGAAAAAAAAAGTCTTCAATTTGCCAGGGAGCATAAAGAATGGACTGTGGAGCATTTTAAAATGGTCACCTGGTCTAATGAGTCCATAAGGTACCCAGTTCCATGATGCATCAGGGTTAGTAGAGAGGCAGATGAAGTGATGCACACATGCGATGTTATTATCTGGTGTTGCTTCTCTTGGTCAATGTTATGTGCTCAAAAAAATTAGCTCGAAAAATTAGAGTACGACTTGAATATACTGAATGACCAGGTTTTTCCATAAATTTTTTGCCACATGCAGTCGAATGAGGATGAATATTTAATGTATAGACCAGTGCAAGTTGAGATGTACAACTGAGATATAGCAATTAAAAGTTACAGCAGCGCAAAAATGAGTGGTGCAAGACTGAGGTAATGAAGGTCAATGCGGACTAGGGTACTTAATGAGTAGATAAATATGACAGTGAACAGTGAGTCTGTTAAAAAGAATAGCTATCACCAAGGAAAGTCTAGGGTGTTCAGCTGGAAATTTGACCTGCACCAGGTCACACTCGTATACTACCACCATCAAGATAAGTACTTGCAAACTTTGCTTATATTAGTTGTTAAGCATTTTAAAATAATCTTAAGGTGCAGAAGACTAGAATAACAACGAATAATGAAGTAAAATAACTGGTAAAAAGCTTACACAAAGCAGTGAAGAGAAATGCTACCCATGCTGTGTTCCCTTTCAAAAGCTACACTCGATGCTGCGTGAAAACGCTATGGGAACATCTTTTTGTGTGACCGATTGTGAAGCATGTGTGTATCAAACACACCAAATTTTGGCTATATATAACCTCTATCAGGTGACGTCATCTGATGAAGTGCACCTGCAGGTTATAAATAGGAGTGAACCGGAAACATCTTTTTGTCTTCAAGATCCGCTTTGTGCGCGTGCGTGTGTGCAAGCTTTTCAGAGCAAAAGAAAGTGAAAATAGAAAGTTACTCACCAAAATGGCAGAGTTAAAGAGGAGATGTGTCCATCCGTGCGAAAAATATCTCGCGGAGTGTGATCTCCACGATTTTTGTTTTGAGTGTTTGGGGGAAGACCACGCTATCCTCGGGCTTGAGGGAGGATGTGAGCATTGCAATCTCCTCCCTATTAAAGTCCTTTGCGCTCTGCTCGCTTCCTTTAAAAAGAAACCGCAAGCCACGGCGCATTCCTGGGGCTCGCGTGCCGATCTGGCAGAAGTGCCTGAGACGGAATCCTCCCTTTCTCTCGCTCTCTCGCCAGATCATAAGACGTTACCGCCTGCTTCTCAAGCACACTCCGGCGCTTCTTGCGAAGGGGCGTAAGAGATTTCCTCACTCGCTTCCGCGGAGATAGAAACCATCGCTTCAGAGCACTCCTCTAGTGAGTGTATCAGGAATGATTAGAGGTAGTAACACGCGCGGTCAAACGCTTACACCTCGATTGGCCGCAGGAGCAGGAGCCCTCCAAGAGCTCAAAATTAGACTACAGGTTTCTGTCGGGTGGCCGGAGGGAGGGGCCTCAACGATGCTCTCTCCCCTTTTTTGGCGATCTCCATGACGAATTAACCCGTTCATGGAAGATGCCATATTCATCCCGTGTGTTTGTGCCACCGAAATCGATTTATTCTAGTGTTGTGGATGCAAAGGCGCGGGGTTATATGATGATGCTCCAGATAGAAGAGACGCTTGCGGGCTATCTCTCTCCTGGGACGTCATCCTCCCTAAAAAAGCCCACACTCCCCACCAAGCCATGTAGACTAACATCTTCGCTGGTGGGGAAAGCTTTTCAGGCAGCGGGTCAAGCTGGTTCTGCTCTGCACACCATGGCTGTTTTACAGGCATACCAGGCTGACCTGCTGAATAACTTGAGCACCGGCGGGGTCATTGACTAAAGGGCGTTTTCAGAGTTACGCCGAGCCACAGATCAGAGACATCTGTGGCTGAATCTCACATCGTGCTTTCCTTCTTGATGCCCCCATCTCGCCTTCCGGCCTGTTCGGTGATGCCGTTAGTACCGTCATCAATGAAGAAGCTTTCGCTAAGTTTCTTCCCCGCCGTGCTCAACAGCCGGGGCCGTCGGCCACCCAGTCCCGACCAGTTCTGGTTTCCTTGAGGCGTGAGACACAGAAAGAGAGTGTGACGAGCCGTGCACCCCCTCGTAGAGACTGGGGTGGGGCTCGCCGTGCTTCGCGATCCGCCTCGAGGAGACCGGACCTGAAGAGCATTATTTCCGATAAGGGAAAGTCCTAAGCTTATGCGTCCAGGACTGTGAGGGTGTCTCCCCTCGGGGAGGGCGTCATAAAATTCCACTACGGAATAAAATCTCCTTCCCGGCGCCCTCAGGAGACCGGTGTTCAATCTCCGCCACCATCGGTGTTTCGGAAAAACAGCGATCTCCGACAAAGTGTTAGGTGTTCGGTTGCCTCCTGCCATGTTTCAGGATACCGAACAGTCACCCACCCTTTCAAATCCCCTCCCCCCACCCCAGCCCACCCGCACAGCTGAAGCGACAAAGCTTCTGCCCCTTTCGGAGAGACTGGCAGCGCGGAAGCTACTGCCAGACATGCCTTCCTGGTTACAGAGCATCGTAGATTCAATTTGCTCATCGTCCTCTGTGTTTTGACGCAGGAAGTTCCTGAGGTTTGCTTTCGGGGGCAAAGCTTACCAGTATCAGGTCCTCCATTTGGCCTAGTTCTGTCACCCACACATTTACAAAATGAATGGATGTAGCCCTGGCTCCTTAACGATCCCAGTGCATCCGTATCTTGAATTACATGGATAACTGGCTACTTTGGCCCAGCCCCAGGAGCTATCACTGCGGCATCAGCATGTCGTCCTAGCTCACCTCAAATCTTTAGGATCAAGACTCAACGCCATGAAAGCATTCTCTTTCCTGCTCAAAGTAAGACAAATTTGGGTGTCACATGGGATTCCACCGCAATGCGGGCACAGCTGTCTCCTGCGCGTGTCGAATTCATTCCCAGTACCCTAAAGGAGATCAAACTAGGCCAGAAAGTTACTTTTCACTACTTTCAGAGAGTGTTTTCAGTTGTGGCTAAGAGCCAGGGGATTTTCATTCAAGGGCCAATCCCCAAAGGCAACAAGGGTTACGCGCCGAGAGCTTCGTACACTTTCTATGTGGTTCAGACCCCGGCCTTTGACTCTGGGTCCCACTCTAGGTCCGTGTTGTCATCGCAAGCTGCTAACGACAATCGCTTCCCTCACGGGCTGGGATGCGGTCTTAGATGACCGTCCAGCCCAAGGGATCTGGAGAGGTCATCTCGCGTGGCACATCAATTGCCTCGAAATAATGACTCTATTTCTGGCCCTGAAATACTCCCTCCAGCAGCTGAGAGGCTACTATGTCCTAGGTCGGGTGGACAACACTATGGTAGTCTCATAAATAATCGCCTAGGCAGACTGTGCTCGCGCCACTGGGAAAAGCTAGCGCACCAGGTTCTGCTTTGGGCACAGGGCAAGTTCCTGTCCCTCAGGACGATTTACATTCCAGGGCATATGAATATGGGAGCAGACTTGCTGTTCAGGCAAGCTGTGACACATGCGGTTTGGAAACCCCACCCCGAAGTAGTCAGTCAAATCTGGGAGAAGGCATAGTGTCCCCTTTATTACTCTCCGAGTCCTCCAGCTCCTCTGGGTCTGGACGCAATGGCCCAGACTGCGTCTAATGCACTCCTCCCGTAGCTCTGCTCTCGGGAGTCCTGGCAAAGGCCCGTCAACAACGCTTGCGCCTCGTATTGATAGCGCCCCGTTGGTCGACCAGTGTGTGGTGTTCAGATCTAATATCTCTTTTGTGAGGAGGGAGCTTCTGTCTCAGGCGCGGGGGTTGACAGCCCGAGCTCTTCTACCTTCACGTTTGGCCCCTGAGGGGGACCAGTGAGAGAGTGTAATTGAAACTATACTAAGTGCTAGGAGTCCCTTCACTAGAAAAATTTATGCCCTCAAATGGAGTGTATTTGAAAATTGGTGCAGAGTAAAACATGTAGACCCAGTTCACTGCCAAATTGTTTCAGTGCTGGAGTTTCTACAAGAAAATTGACCTTGGGCTTATGCCCTAATATTCTCAGAACGCACGTAGCTGCTATCCTGGCTTGTCGTGTACTGACTGATGGGATTTCTGTGGAAAGCAGCCTTTAGTTGCCTGCTTATTGGTGGAACTAAACAGTTGAGGCCGCCCACTAGAGCGACAGTCCCTTCTTGGGATTTAGCTATTGTGCTAGAGGGGTTGGTTGCCACCCCCTTTTAAACCACTAGAGTCAGCGCCTGTCAGGCTTCTGACCCTTAAGATGGTTCTTTTCTCATGACTGTTATTTCTCTGAAGAGAATTGGAGATTTGCAGGCTTTGTCAGCCTCCCCATCTTGCTTAGACTTTGCCGATAGGTTAGTCAAAGCTATTCTGCATCCTCACCCCAACCATCTTCCGAGGGCTTCATTCTTGACTATTCTTCACGCAGCATCTTATTCCCGCTTTTTCAGGGAACAGAGTTACAGCAAAGTAACCCGAGATGTTTTGTTTACAGCCGAGTAAAACCAGGAAGTTAGAGAGTGTACTGTACAAGGAGCTAAGCATCACCCAGGTATTTTAATGAAGTAGTGAAACATAATTGGAATTTAAACCAGCGCAATTTTTAATTATAATAAAATTAAAGTGAAGTTAAACTATAATGGGAAAATCTGCAGAGATGGAAATTAGAAGAAGAGCTGAGGAAGGAGATAGGAAACTAGTACCTCCCCTGGTGCAGCATATAAAAGACCACATTCCAAGTCCCCTCTGTAGGCTTGTCGACTTCCTAGAGAACACTTTGTCAGTTCGTCTAAGAAATCAAGGGTAAAACATTTATGGAATTATTGCATTTAATCTTGCTTTACTTCATTTAGATCAGTAAACTTTAGATTTATTTGTTTCCCAGTTGCTTGTTTTCTTTTAAGGTTATTGTAAGTGTTATCCCAAAAAGTGTGTCAATTGTGTGAGTCAAAAGTCAGCATTGACAAGTGGGAAAGGGACACTTTTATCTAAAAACGATGGCCTATACCAGCTCAAAGTGTGCAAAATGTTAAGGTTTTTGGTACCTTGTACCTTTTACCCAAATTTATGCAATGTCAGTGAACCAAAAGTATGCAAAGTACTTCACAGAGTATGCAGCATTATTTTCAAAATAGGAGGAAATTAGATAATCATTCCTGATTCCTTAACTCCAGGCTATAACTATAGGCCTCACTTCTGTTTGGTTCCAGCAATCATAGACTATAGAATGACTTTACAAAGACATACTGTATGGTTTAGGCTACGGTTTTGGTGTTTCCAAATGGGCGTATGATTGTGTGGGTGTATGGGCTTTTGCCCTGCAATGAGTTGGGTTAAGGATGTGCCCTAAGTTCCCTGCGATAGATTCAAAGTCCTTTGTGATCATATATATGATAACTGGTATAAATTAATACTACATTTTAAGTTGTTTATTAGTAGCCATATTGTTTAGAATCCTGTTAGGTTTCAACAGCATGGTGGTATAATGTGTTAAAATGTTAATTGTATTTTTTTTTTTACTTTGTCCTTTAATGAACCAAGATCACATTTAAAAAAAAATATTTCTTTATCCCCTTTTCCTTTTTTTATTATTTCAGTGTCTCATTCTTGACCACTCTTATCTCTTTGCCGAACAACCCTTTCCCCTCTCATGCAATTAGCCATTTGGATACATAAAGTAATTTTTTAATTTCTTATGTTAATACAGATTTTCCCTTATCCTGGTGGTGAGATAATGAGAAAAAGAGATGGGCCAAGAGGGAGAGACAAAGGGCACAGGAGAGAGATTAGGATGATACTCAGTTACTCTCAGGAGATTGAAGCATGAGCTGAGTAGTTATTTTGACCTTGGCACACAAGACTTGGGCCTCGTTCCAATCGTCATGTAAAATGTAGTCTTTTCAAGCTCCCTTCTATTACCCGAAAAAATTATTTAAAGAATTAAAATGGCTGCAGGGCAAAAGAGTCTCTGTAGCCCACTTTAGAGTACCAGATGTGCCCTGTGTGTGTGTGTGTGTGTGTGTGTGTGTGTGTGTGTGTGTGTGTGTGTGTACTGTATGTGCGCATGTACGTGTGTGTGCGTGTGCTTGGCTATAGGGACCTGACAGAAGCTTTTATGAAATCGAAATATTTCAGTCATTGGGAGAAAGGGACGTTCTGCCCTTTACACAAGGCCACAGATCCATCCTCTTAATTTCTGTAACATATTCTACTGAGGGTTTTCAGTTAATTCAATTCGAATTGACTCTACCAGCAATCTGTAATTAAAAAGGATTAAAAAAAGTAAAATCTATTATAGTTCCCTGGAGTTATGATTGATTTTGTTTTGTATCCAACTATTTAGCCTATAATTAACATACATTTTTCCCCTAAATATTTCCAAGTCAAAATAATTTTTTGTATTGATTGACTGAAAATAATCACTCCTGAAAACTCAAGTAATTTGCATTTATGATTTATTTATTTTTATTTTTTGCTATTTGTACAATTTTGGAACCTTTTTTTTTTTTGGAACTCAATTTTACAATGAGTTTTTGCCATTTAACCTGAGCATTTTCTATTGCCTTTGTAACTGTAGAGTATATCCACTATGTTGTGTATGATAATAAGTGCAGCTCAGACCTGTACTGAACGGTGTATAATTATATCCCCAAACAACCACACTATTCTAACACAACCCTATAATTTTGGAGATCTATTTGAAAAAAAAAATTTTTTATCCACCATCTCAAAGCTCATTGTTTCAATTGATCATGCCCCCAGTCCAGAGACTTTGCTTATTTAATCCTTTAAAATTTGTAATGAAACAGACAATGGAAACTCCGCTATATCTAGGTGAAGTCTGCTAAGCTTGTCCTCTTGCTTCACCTTACTGTAAACAAATACCAGTACTCAGCCAGTTTAAAGCAATTATAATGGGTACAGACTGATTTGCAAATAGAAACTGCTATGAACTATTGTCTAGTGTTTCTTCGCATACTGGCATACAAGAATACAAGAATACAAGAAAAAAGCTATTGTTTCAGGTTGTTATTTCCTGATTTGGCCTCCATTTTAGTGATCCCATTATTTCTAAATGGTATTAAAGACAACTGAATTTTTCAGGTTTTCTCTCTTATGAATTGAATGGCAATTATTATTATTATTATTGTCTAGATTAATTTCAATTCATTTTTATAAAATAAACAAATACATAAATATACAAGTTGATTGGCCAGGGAGCAATAGGATCAAATAGCCAAGGTGATTAAAAGTTGTTCCAGCCCCTGAAAAAAATGTAAAGAGATAATGTAAATATATACTGTTTGGCAACATGAATTTGCATAATATAGATATGAGGTCTGGTTTTGAGTATTATCTTAACTGCCCCATCAGGGCTAGAGCATACTTCATGGTATACATCATGGCTCTTGGAATTTTAAACTGACAGACCTTAGTCTGCTTAGTTGAGCAATCACTTATCCTCTACCCTTATTCTGAACAGTGGTATCCCACATTGTTGTGTGCTGATTCCACTATACACTGTTTACCCGTGACCATATTCAAGTTTAAGTTGCCCTATACCCTGTTTGCCCAGCTTCAAGTTCCTGGGCATCCACATCTCTGAGGATATGACCTCGCACATTCATTTCTTGCTAAGAAAGCAAAACTTTGCTGCGCCATTAAGAACATCCAAACCAATTCAGTCAAATTATCTTATGGCAGTTCCAGTTGGCCTGAAAAGAATGACTTGTAGTGGTGAAAACCACCCTACACATCCATTGTCACACAACTACCAGCCATTGAACATTTGTACCAGTTGATGTCACACACAGCATCATCAGGGACTATCACATCCGAGTCAAAAACTGGCTTGCGGCACAGGCCCTGGAATGCAAACAGCCCACAGTCACTGACCCAGCCTCCAAATTCCCCAGAGCCCAATTGAATCAAGTATCCCATTTGGAAATATGCAAAAGCTAACTGGCATAATCTTCCTTACTGTGCTTATACAATAAAACTTATTGTGAAAACTGCTCTGAAGGAATGACAGGAAGTGTCACACATTAATTTTAAAGTCAGAAAACCTGCAGACTATTTTAAAGGCAGGGCAAATGCTAATTAAAAGCTAGTGGCTATACAGGTGAAGACAGGTAGACAGACACTGCAGAAAGCTTGTGCAAGAAGTCGTAACCCTGTGTAACAGCACATTTGATATGTTGCAATAGCTGTATGGGGTTCATGACTCATTTGCAGCTGACATGGAAAGTCTGTCTATTGATGTATTTTCATTGTCTAGTATAGACTTTAAGATAATTAACCAATATCTTGGAATATTGGAATCAATCAAATATGTCACCTCATGAGTATGATGAGACGAGCCTCAAAGTAATATGTCTAACAAGAAAGATACACAACAAAGATTATGGAGGATGTGCATGCACAGTGGGGGTTAGTATAATGAATCTGAGGCAGGATGCAGTCAGTCTTTCTCAAACAAACAACTAACAAACACATTAAAGATAAAAAAATAGGAATGATAAAAAAAAAACATCTTAAAGGATTAGACCAAGGCAAGGCACAGCTAGTTAAGCTTAACATAAAGTGCAAGATACTCATGATCTAAACACAATATAACAGATACAATACACAGTGCTCAGTTACAAGGGAGACAAATGGTCAAACCTACAGTATATAGTGAAATGAATAAGGGGGGAAAAACAAAACAGATGTGCACAAACATAGGAAGTGTAATAGGCAACACAAGAAGACATTCAAAAAATGAGTGTGAGAATGTAGTCTTGCGATCTGGGGAAGAAATTGGTAATGATAAATGTGCCAAGGATATTGATTTAAATATATTACTGTCTTAAAAGCTTTATTCTGCTCGTTAATATGGATCATATAATTAAAAATACAAAAAAAAAAAGAAAAACTGGGAAGCCATTCAAATAATAACACTTAGAATTACTAGAACTAACATGAAAACCTCACAATGAACAAAGTGAACAAGCTGTTTATTGAGCTAGTGTTTAGGTGAGTGTGACAGTTGCAAACCTTGATAGTATTGGTATTGATATGAAGTGCTAAATATACCTAAATGGCACCTAAATATACTGCCCAGTTCACCAGAAAAATCTAAAATAGTCCTTACACTTAAATAAACTAACATGGTGTTTATAATTTATTACTTTTTTAATTATTTTCCTATTTTCTTCTTTTATATTTTTATTATCTTTTCACTAATGACATTTTCACTTTTAATGCTTATTACAGTGTTCTTCAAGTTTAAGCCTCTTTGTGATGTACACCACACACAACTGAATGGATGAGTGCTCATCTGCACCTAATGAGGGTCGTGAGGGTTACTGGTGTCTCTAGGGCCCTAAAGCTCAAGCAATTATTTTTGACTTATTAAAATTGATTTTATTTAACACTCTTAATCTGAAAGTGTGGCACAATTCTTGCTTGTGACTGTAAAACTTTTTGGCTCTTATTTTCCATCCAGTCCCTGTACCTGACCAGTTTCAGAGAAATGTTTTTTGTTTGTTAAGCCACACAATAAAAAAATTAGGCATTAACCAATGAGAAACAGGTGCAGATGATGACAGATGATCCAGCTGGTGATTAGTATCGGTGATATATATTGGAGTGATAAATGTGAAAAAGAGAGAGCAAGAGAGAGAGAGAGAGAGAGCTCACACTGGTGAACACTCACTGGCTATTATGGCTAAATTCACATTACAGGCCATATTGTTAAATTTTTGGTCAGATTGAATTTGCATGTCATGGCAGTTCACAACGTTTATATGACTCTAATGTGGATGCATCTGTCCTCTGAAATGACATTCATACGCACACAGATACGCCTTAGGCGATTTTAGGCTTTAGGTTAAAACACATCATCTCATTCATTTCAAATGACCAATTATTCACTTCATACAATGGATATTATTTTACCATGTAAAAGTAAGCAAATAAATAAATTTGATTCCTTTAGTTTTGTTCTAGAGGATGGCAAGCAGTTAGTCGGTATTTGTTAAGGTCCAGAAGAAGGAAGAAAGCCAAACACATTGCTTTAGGTGTTTTATCAGCTAGCCAGTTTTTATGTTGCTAGCACTGCTATGACATCCGCGTGCTGCCGGTGCTGACTGATGACATCAGAGCTCTACACATGCGCAGAAACAAAAACTTGCATGAAATCCAATCTGCCCATTCTCATTCAAGTCTCATGACCGAATATTAGAAATGTATCTGATTTAGGCCCACATATAAAAGTTACTCAAATTTAAAAAACAGTTGGCTTGGGAATTTCTAGGAAGCCAAAGGAGAGGGAAACTGTCCCTGGGATTGTTATAACTTCCAGCACAAAAAGCAGTAGATGAATAAAAAATAAGCAAAAATAAATTAATAAAAGATGAAACAAATGAATGAATGAATAAATGAACACACTAACAGCTATTATTTAAAACTCACCTTAGTCCAGTAAAGCCAGTTCCTAGAATCTCATGATCCAGAGTTACTGGATAACAAAAAGGAATTTGACATATCTGCCAGGTCGTGAGCAGGTTTTCCCTGCAAGTGTCACAGTCAGGACAGGCTCTGAACCCAATCAGACACAGCGCCCTTTATCGCAATCACCTGTCGCCAATCAGCGCTAACACATAAAAACCACACACCACACTTCAGTTAGCGTCTGGGCTCGTACCCATGAGTGTGGACTCAACTTTCTATGTGCAAGTAAGAAGAATAATACTTACCTAAATACTTACTTTTGCTTCCAGAAGTATTCCAGTTACTGTCCCCGAGTGATACTCTCCACGTCGCTGTGGTGTGTGGTTATATCCGTCTCCCATCATCTCCAGGTTTGACTCTCTATCGCTCTGTGTCCCCTCAAAAAAGGAGAAGATAAATTAAAAGTTGATCCTTGCGCTCCCTATGTTCAATGTTTCATGTTATCCTCAACTTACCTGCTAACAAGCTAATTCTCGTACTCTGCTGTTCTTGCTGCTTACCTTTGTGTGGAGTCCATCTTTGTTACAGAAGCCCGGACCTCACCAACACTAAAGGATGAGTGAAACAGATCCATTAAGGGAGCTGGTGAACCTACTCCGTCAGGCGTTGCAAACAACAACACCGCCGCCATTACCGAACGCATTTACCGCTTCCTCTACGCACCCGGTTTCCAGTCCCATGGCACGACCAGCACCCTTCTATGGTGCGGCGGGGAACTTCAAGGGTTTCCTGCTACAGTGCTCCCTGACTTCTCTACTTGCCATACATTATATCCTACAGATCAGGCAAAAATAGCATATATCATTTCTATCTTATCTGGGCAGGCACTGCAGTGGGCGGAATCAATCTGGTCACATGGAGGACCAATCATACGACCTCTTCATGGACCATTTCAAGGAGGTCTTTAAGCGATCTGACAGCGAGGTATCCACAGGAGAGCAACTATACCATCTGAAACAAGGTAACCTTTCACTTCAAGAGTATGCATTATGTTTTCGCACTTTAGCAGTGGTGAGTGGATGGAACGAGCAGGCGCTCCTAACCACCAATCGTCAGGGGTTGGAACCCAACCTACGACTCATGCTGGCTACCTACGATGACGAAATGGGGTTAGAACGTTTCATTCAGCTACCCATACGCTGTTCAGCGCGGCTCGCCTCTTGCCGTACCAACACCGGGAGCTAGGTCGTCCCTCTTCCTGGACGACAGAGGGTGGTAGAACACCCAGAACCCAAGGACGAACCAATGCTCCTGGATAGGGGACGGATCGCTCCGACTGAGAGACAAAGACGGTTGACCCAGGGTCTCTGCCTGTATTGCGGCAACGCGGGGCATCTCAGGGCTGAGTGCCCCACAAAGTTGCAAAATTACAACCCTTTACCACCAATGTGAACCTCACTGCTTGTCATGTAACTCCTATCTCTACTCGAACGGAAAGCCATGGAAAATTACATCTCAGAGGCGATTGGACAGGGCTACATTCGCACCTCAACCTCACCAGCTGCCTCCAGCTTCTTCTTCGTGGCAAAAAAACATGGTGGATTACGTCCCTGCATAGATTTCCGCACGCTCAACCAAGCCACAGTAAAATTTCGCTATTCATTACCCCTGGTTCCAGCGGCTCTCGAATGTCTCCGCGGTGCAAAACTCTTTACCAAACTAGATCTACGAAGCGCATACAACCTGATTCAAATAAGAAGGGGAGATGAATAGAAGACAGCATTTGACACCTACCGGTCACTACGAGTATCTGGTGATGCCAGACGGACTGGTCAACGCACCTGCTGTCTTTCAGAACTTTATGCATGAGGTTCTCTGAGATTTTCTCCATCGATTTGTTATTCTTCTTCCCCAATTCTTAGGGTTTGCCAACTTCTACCGGAGATTCATTAAGAACTACAGCATCACCGCAGCTCCTTTGACTTCTCTACTTCGCGGAAAACCAAAAGCGTTGAAATAGACTCCTAAAGCTACCGCCGCATTCCAACACTTAAAACACGCATTCATTTCTGCTCCCATTGTCGTCCATCCAAACCCAGAACCTTTTGTGGTAGAGGTAGATGCTTCAACAACCGGAGTGGGAGCCATTCTCTCCCAGCAGCAAGGAAAACCGCCCTTACTCCACCCATGCGCTTTCTTTTCACGAAAATTCAACCAGACAGAAGCGAATTATGACATAGGCGACCGAGAATTATTAGCAATAAAAATGGCATGGGAGGAATGGAGACATTGGCTGGAGGGAGCCGCACAACCATTTCTAGTAATGACTGATCATAAGAACCTACAATATTTAAGGGAAGCAAAACGACTCAATCTATGACAAGCAAGGTGGGCCATGTTCTTCACTCGGTTTGATTTCAAGATCTCCTACCTACCCGGTACAAAGAACATCAAGGCGGATGGTCTCTTACGCCTACATGCACCCAAGGAATCCATTGAAGAACCCGTATCAGTACTCCCCAAGAATATTTTCGTGAGCCCCATTCAATGGGAACTCCCTTTATTCCTATCAGAACCGGCTCCCTTACCTCCACCAGACTGTCCAACACTCCGCCGTTTCATTCTGGACGAGGATCGTAATCCCCTCATTCACTCAATACATGTCTCGTTGGGCACCGGGCACCCGGGGATCGACAGAACTCTCTCACTGCTACAAGAACGCTTCTGGTGGCCCAACATGGAAAGAGATGTGAGAAGCTATGTCCAGGGGTGCCAAGAATGTGCCATGTCTAAGACTCGTCGACACTTGCGGGCTGGAAAGATCACGCCCCTGCCCATTCCTCAACGACCATGGTCTCACTTAGGAGTAGATTTCCTCACGGATCTGCCTGAATCTGAGGGACATACCTGTGTACTGGTCATTGTAGACAGATTCTCAAAAGCATGCCGATTGATCCCTCTTAGAAACTTGCCAAACGCTATGGAAACCACAGAACTACTCTTTAACAAGGTCTTCCGTTATTACGGCATCCCGGAGGACATCGTCTCTGACCGAGGACCCCAGTTTATATCACGAGTCTGGCGAGCATTCTTCCGTCTCCTAGGTATGACCGTGAGTTTGTCTTCAGGGTATCATCCTCAAACCAATGGGCAGTCAGAGCGAAAAATTCATGAGATTAGTCGGTTTCTTCGCACCTTCTGCCACGGACACCAGAACTCCTGGAACCAGTTCTTGGGCTGGGCTGAGTATGCCCAGAATTCCCTTCGTGAATCTACCACAGGTCTCACCCCCTTCCAGTGTGTCCTGGGTTATCAGCCTCTGTTATTTCCCTGGAACGGGCAACCGTCGGATCTTCCGGCGGTCGATTACTGGTTCCGGGAGAGTGAGAGAGTCTGGGAAGAAGCACATCACCACCTGCAGAGAGCTGTACGTAGGTACAAGTCCAATGCCGACCGACACAGATCCACCACTCCAATCTACCAACCTAGAGATAAGGTATGACTCTCGACTAGAGACATGCGCCTACGACAGCCCTGCAAAAAGCTTTGTTACAAGAAGATCATGTTCATCAATATTTGAAGACATATTTATAGTGTGTTAAGGATAATGCTGTCACTTTCCACACACCTGGTAGAGGGTAAACTAATGAATGAATAAGTTGAAAGTCAACCTGACATAGTCCCTTTTGGGAATAATTAGACTGCTCCCTGCAACAGTGGGGAGAATTTAAATACTTCGTTCGGCATCTGTCTTTGTTCTACAGACATCTGTATTCAGACCCCAGACACAACTAGAAACTTAAGCTCTACTTAGAGAGTCATGTGGGATTTGCAAACACACATGGCAGAATTTGACTAAAACAGATGCATGTTTCTATCACTCACAATTCTGACCTTGGATTTAGTTTTTTTTTCTTTTTCCTTGTGCAATGTTACCTTGAGCAAGGAGTCCTTTATGTCAACACTATATGTCACATTGCATTTTAAATAAACCCAAAATGTAATTTTAGCAATCTCCTTACTTTTTCTCTTGAAGCAGGGCAATACTTTTACCCTTCCTAAACACATTTACATTTTAAACATGATTCATCTTTGTTTTTCAGCTGTTCCCTTTCAGGGGTCAATAATGCGAATCATCTTCCTCCATCTAACCCTATTCTGTGCATCCTCTTCTCTCACACCAACTAACTTCATGTCCTCTCTCCTCACTGCATCCATTAATCTCCTCCTTGGTCTTTCTCTAGACCTCCTGCCTGGCAGTTCCAACCTTCTACAGATATGCATCATTCTACGGATATATTCACAATCTCTCCTCCGAACATGTCCAAACCATCAAGTTCCCTTTCAAAGGCTACACTCGATGCTGCGTGAAAACGCTATGGGAACATCTTTTTTGTGTTGCCGGTTGTGAAGCAAACACGCCAAATTTTGGCTTATATAACCTCAGTCAGGTGACGTCATCTGATGAGATGCACCTGCAGGTTATAAATAGGAGTAAACCGGAAACATTCCTCAGATCTTTT
>JAOVVA010000017.1:3628963-3645298 GCA_028565275.1 Leiocassis micropogon
ATATATATATATATATATACAAATACATGCTGTTTTTGTTAGTTTGTTTGTTCCTTTATTTTAGATTTTGTTATCAGGTATAAAATGTGACAGAAAAAGAATAAAACAGCGAAAATTTAGCCTCCGAGTGGCGCAGTGGTAAAGTGCTCACCCTATCATCCGGAGATCGCTGGTTCGAACCCCGGGTGATGCTGTAACCTCTCACAGCCGGAGGCCTAGAGAGCTGATTGGCCGAGCTCTCTCAGAGTGGAGGGATGAGAGGTACTCGTGCTCCCACATTAATACGGCTCTACAAGCCAATCAGGGGCGTCTGTGAGCTCGCGCACGCGGAAGGAGCGGATAGCGCTGTCCTCCGAGTGTGTTACTCTGCCCCCAACGGTGCGTGAGCGAGCAGTTCGGGGGGAAAATCCAAAAAAATAGTAACATTTATAAAACAGTGAAAATATTACAGCCATGAGAATCTCTATAGTCAGTCATAGCAAATTGTGAGGTGTCTCATACAGGTAAATTGTGACAGTTCCTTAGACAGTTTTCAACAGTCCAGGATGAGTTTGATACAGTTCATAGTGAAGTCATAGGTGATTCTTAACTGCATCCTAAGATTTCATTGCTAATACATAATCAATTCATAGGTAATTAAACCATGTGGCATCAAATGACCAAGAACTGTCAAGAATTGAAGGAAAGTTCTGCAAACAGTTTGGGAACAGAGCCTGATCTTTGCTGGAAGACTAGACAAGATGAAAGTATATACTGTATAAAAATCATTTAATTGGATAAATACAGTTAGGTGTTCTTAAAGTATAGATGAAATTGGCTATTTGTATAAATTTAGCCACAGTGACATCTGATTGGTTTTCTTTGATTATACAGTATGCATTTAGAGCAAAACCCAAGAATAGAATTCTTCACCGTCAAAGAAGATACGAAACAGAAAGATGAGAGCAAGCTATGACAGACTGAGGATGAAGGAAGACAGGAGTGAAAAAAAGGGGAAGAGGTCATCCATAGATGACAGACAGATGAAGCAGAAGCAGGAGTTTCTGTCACAGCCAAAGCTCAAAGAACACAACTCAAATCAAAGAGAAAGAGCAAAATGATTCCTCCGCAACTGTAGCAGGTAAGGAGACAGAAATGAAATATCAGTAGCATACCATATTTTAAATATTTAAAGTGCATTTTTGGTATTTATGTCAACACTCGTAAGTTAAGTTGGTTGGTCTGGATGGTATGATGTGGCTACCTGAATGATTTGTACTTCTCAAAAATAGTTTATGCCCAAGTTTCAGCCTAGAATCAAATATAATATTATTGTCCTGAGGGAACAAGGAAAACAAGATCCTGAGAAACTTAATAAGAAAAAAACGTACATGATCCTTCTTTCAGCATAGCTGAACTTGTGTTCTGACTATTTCAAAAAATAAAAAAATTTGGTTCACCCTTATAAAACATTTACTGTACATTTAAACATGCATTTTGAGCAATATAAAATGCTTCTATAAGGAAATTGCATGTTGACACATCTTTCTGATCCAGTCTGCTGGGAAGTCACGTGAATTTTACATGTCCTCTGTGAGAAAAGACTATTAGGGAATATCAAAAGACCAGAAATGTGTGTGTGTGTGTGTGTGTGTGTGTGTGATAGGAAAGGAGAGAGAAGTCTCTAAAATCTCTAAAAGGGTTTCTGGGGGTTTAATATCGGGGAGATGTCAAACATGACTGAAGATGGCTTCATTCTGTGTAAGTTCACCAGGGAATAGCTATTTCTGTGTGTGTGTGTGTGTGTGTGTGTGTGTGTGTGTGTGTGTGTGTGTGTGTGTGTGTGTGTGCACGAGAGAGAGAGCGAGAGAGATCAGAAAGCTGATTGATATTTAAATTTACATTTAAAACAATCTCTTCATCAAAAAGTGACACAGTAATGTTATAAAAGAACACACACTTTGACACAATTCCTGACCTGAATGACGAATGTTATCAAAGCTTAATAGTTGAAAGTAAGAAGTTAGCTCTGGGCTAATAAATGTATTATTACATTTGAATTTTACTTGAAGTTTAATTAAATATTAAATCAGTATGGTGTAAGAAAAGGAAACCATACCTAGAGAACACCTTCAGAAAAATTATAACGGGAGAGAATTGTATTCAGAAGTTTAATACAAATTGCTGCAAATAGAGCAATAACACAATCTAAAAAAACATTAATCAGTAAAACAGACAATGGTCGAAATGGACATTACCATGACATTTTTTTTTGTTTCTTTTTTTTTTTTTATGTCTTACATATCATACAGAAACTTTTATTTCCCTAAAAATTTCATGTTGCTAACTTCCACCGTTTTGGAGGGATGATTTAATATGCGCTGGAAAAATAGCCATTTTCAGTGTTATACTGTCTCGCTTCAAACAATAATAATTTAAAATGCAAATTATTCATATTTCTTTATGAGTATTGATACTAAAATTGGTGTAAGCATCTAGAGGCACATGGCCTGTAAAAGATGTTGCTAAATTAAAGCATTTTGTGCAGAATTAATGATTTTTTTCCTTTAAAAAATGTAGTGTCCGTAACCACGTCAAATTCATATTGCAATATCTTAATTTGGCATTTTAAAATAATACACTTTTTCAGGTTCATGTGTTTTCATGTGAACTTTACATTGGCCATGTTTCATCTGAATGACAATTAAGATCATTGAAAGGTTTGAATTGAAAAATGTAACGGACACTACATAAAAGGGCATAAAATTGTATTAAATAAATGCGTTTTATTTGAATCTGATAAAAATATAAATGTGTATGCGCATTTACAAAAAAAAATAAGTTTTATGAAAAATGGTGTTATATGATTCTACAGTATCTGAAAATTTAGTTTTCACCTAGATGAGACTCTTTTTAGCACCAATACCATTTTTTGGCTGAAAGACAAATTTGGAATTCAAAGCAAGACTTACTCAAACACATGAAATGACAAGATTTTGCTAATCATGAATGTCTCTAAACAGTTTATATATTTTAAAAGTAGAAAGTAACTACGAAGTCACATCAGACATCAGTTTCTGTTCTTCAGTGCCCAGTTGAGAATGATGAAAGAGCACTCTCCTGTTATTACTCAATAACCACACCACTGAAACACATAGTATATTAAACAAAAAAACATAGCTCAGATGAATCTTACATACTATTATTAAAAACAAATTAAAACAACCTATTAAATTAACCAAGCACTAATGTCTTTAATATTCCCAAAAACTGTTGTAGACATTCGGGAAGGTCTTTAAAAATTATAACAAAACTAGGATTTTTATAATAAATCACATCAATGTGTCAAAAGTGACAACTGACATTTATCTTATTATGATTATCTTGATAAGATTAATGTCCTGATTTTCAGTAACTATTTTTAGTTTTTGAGGATGGTTTCATGTGAATCTGAAAGCTATAGGGATAGTTAACATCATGAAATAGAGCCAGTGCAGTTAATATGTATTATATGAAGTCTATGATTAATGGCCTGTGTAGAGTGTAAGGGAAAGTCGATGTGAAAGTGTCCAACCTCCAATAAATCAAATGAGAAACAGTCAGTCTATACCTTAACCCAAACACAGTTGAGAATGATGAAAAAGCACTCTCCTGTTATTTGAGACTTTATCATGTGGATGTTTAAAAGGAAAGACAAAAAACCTTAGCACTGAACAAAAAAATCAGAATTTGTATCTGTATCTTGTTTTTTTCTCCACAGTTCCTCAGATGTTTGTATGACTCAGTTCCCAACTCTCTTATTACAAGAATTTTTGATTGAGTTTTGAATTTCTTTTTTAATCAACATAATGTTTCAGGCTGGTGGTGGAATGTGTAGCCTTGCCATTTCACCACACGAGAGGCCAAGGTTTGATCCTGGGCTTGGGCTACTGTCTGTGTGAAGTACTGTAGAGTGGGAGCATGCAAAGACCTACAGTAATGAGAGCCCAGATTAGTGACTACTGTATGTGTGTCACTATCAACAGAGGTATGCTGACTGGTTTTTAAATTGTCTGCATCAAGCAAAGAAAACAACTAAGGTGATTTTTATATTACTACAACTGGGTTAAGAACCCACTATCCTTCCTAACCTGGAAAGATAGTGCTGAACCATCAACTTTGTGGAAGGATTGGGCTCGGAAACAAAAAAACATGAAGAAAGATAACTTAAACACTTGATGAAGTTGCATTTAGATCTTGTATGTGACATCAACAGTAAAAACCAAAGCTATATTTAATAGTCAAAGTAAAAGTATTTCTATACACACACAATGTGGTGAGAACTCACAGGATTGGAATAGTTGTGTGTCCATAATAAAACCACTTGTTAGTAAAACTAATCAGAAAAAAAAAGTCTTCGTTCAATTGAAGATTGGACTTTGGAGCAATGGAAAAGTTTTTCTTCCGTGATGGCACATGCATATTCCAGGACTCAAACTGTGAAAGAGTAGCTCTGGGAAGATGAGGAATCATTTTCACACATGAACTGGCCACCACATTGTGTGTCGTAATCAAAGTTAAAGGTGATTTATTAAAACTATTATATACATAGATAGACTATTAGATGTGGGATCCATGCTTTCAGTGGAGACAGAAATGCAGAAAGGTTGTTGGGGTTTAGCATGTGTAAATGTAATTCAGATGTCATTTATATCAAAGAACTGCATAACTCTTCAACTATAATAGTCTGAGCAACTGCAAGCACTTTCACTCTAGTAATAAATAATAGACAAGACCTGCCCCTACATCTAATGTAAAAAATTTATGTTTTCTGACTTTTTTCCATGAAGGTTTCCATGTAACCACTCACTCACTGTTCAACAGTATTTCATTTGCTGTTTATGTCAACCCCAGGGAGACCTTGTATGTGGCCTTGAAATGAAAAAAGAATAACTCATATTCATATGTACAGTATACCTGTAGGATATATTTTCTAACCAAGCATTAAGTAAAACCTTTGCTAAGCTTTATCCATGGTAAGCTTGGATTGATAGATGTGTGGAGGTTATAATGTTTTGTTAATTTTCTTTTTTCTTTAACAAACTCTTGGGTTTTTCCAGAAATGTTTGGACTTGTAAAAATGTAATTAACCAGGCAGTATGTTGGCCTACTAGTTAGCACTGTGGCTTTACACCATTAGTGTGTGTTCGTTTCCACCTTGGGTATGTGTACATGGAGTTCTACCCTTGCTTGTTAGGTATCCTCTGATGGATTAGCACCCCACCTAAGGTATACCCCACCTTGTGCGCCAAATCTCCTGGAAAAGGCCCCATGGCTTCCTGCAACCCTATACAGGCTTATGAAGAATGAGTGAGTGAGTTAAAAGGGATAGAATACTTATGCAAGGCATGGTGTTCATTTTTCAGACGCATTTCACCGTTACACATGTTCAATGGCCTGGTTTTTTTTTTTATGGCCTGTGTTTATACATCATGAGTGCATGTAATCACTTTTGGGGTTCACTTCATTTTATTTATCTGCCAATAGATGCTGTATCAAGGTCTGTATATTTGCTTGTTTTAATTTTGTGAGTGCTGTAAACGTAAAAGTTGCTTTTTTTGTACATTTTGTTTATATGTTGTCACTTGCCCCTGTTTCTTCCCTGGCCCATCACTGCTCTGTTTTCTGATAATCTTCACATCTTGTGTGGTTGAATTATTATGAGTTGGCCTTGTTATTTCCTCCGTGCCACTGTGCTTTGTGATGTGTCTTACATCTTTGTGATGTGTCTTGCTATGATTATATTCTTTGAAATGAAAATCATAATATTACAGATTCCAAAATTTGTCCCACATTTAACACATTTTAAACATGAATGAAAAGATCACATACAATATTCACACTGTAATTTAATTTATAATAAATTAAAACATCTCTACACAAATTCTTCCTTCTTATTTTTAAATAATTTTTCTTGATTCTAAAAAATAAATAAATAAACAGTTTTTGCCCAATTTACAAAATATAGAACATTATTTTTTGCTCCAACTTGTTTAAAACATCCATTATCAAAATCTTATGAATGGGTCAGGACCTCAATCTCAAAAAAGGTCAAACGTGTGTGTGTGTGTGTGTGCGTGCGTGTGTGCGTGCGTGCGTGCGTGCGTGCGTGCGTGTTATAATCTACACTAGCAACAATGGTCTAGTCCAGAGGCAGTAGTATTTCCTGTATTTCCAGAAAAATATATACAATATGCTGTTCATACTGCAAAAATGTAAATGTGTTTTTTTCTGTAACATTTGGGCCCTTTTTGTATCAATCTTTGTATAAAGTTGTATGCAAATGAGTTTAAAAAATGATACATGATACTTTTATACAGGACCAATTCATCTTATCCACTTATTCATTCAAATCTTGAAAAATCTAACCTTATTTTTTTTTAAACTGGTTAGAGTATAGCAAGTCTGTGTACTCCTAACAACCATAACCAAGTAAAAACTACTGAATGAATTTTCACAGCTGTATTTGGTCAAGCATACAACATATAGGCTTTGTTTCATCGCAATCGACTTACGGGAAGAGAAGATATGCTAATTTGAAATTTAAATGGAAAACGGCCTCATCATAAAAAATTTACCTTCGGAAAATCATTAGTTCTTCTCAAAATTTAACAGATGGTGCTGTACATTTTTTAATACTCACTTATGAGTGTGCAATAGAAATCTACTTAATAAACGTGATCTCACACTTTCATTCTGAGCACTTCACAGTAACACGTCAAAATGTTAGTTCATTCCATAATTCAACACATGCCGTTGTACAATTTTTAAAACACGCTTATGAGTGTGCAATTAAATTCCGTGCAAACGAAGTCGCAGGCACATCTACTAAATTATAAGATTCAAATGAGGTTTACATTACATAATTTTCTTATGAATACAATTACGATCAATTTAGGAACAGGTGTTCCTATAAAATAAATTATGCTGTAGATACATACAACTGGATACATACAGCTTATTGTTTTTTTATTCACTGGTAGTTACTGTACGGTGTTACATTTGTGATGAGTAAAAGAGTATGATGTTGAATAAACAATAAATCCGCAGACAGGAAAGTAAAGCCATGTGAAAGGTGACCAAAGAAATCAAAACTGTTTTGTCTTATAACTGTCAGTGATATACAACAAAACTATTAGCATATAAGAATATATTACAATTTAGGGACAAAATTATCTATTTTCTTTTCTTTGCATTAAAACTGTGAATTGTCCCAATCTCATATTGAGTGCCATTTACATGTAGGATGAGCACCTGAGTGTAAAGGCTAGTAAGGTTTTGGAGGCTTTTGCTAACAAGACGGCATGGATTCTCTATAGTAAAACTGTAAATATTTTGGCTGATGAGAATGTACCAATCATCACAGTCTTTACAGGTATGTTAGAAATCCAGAAATCATGGCAGGAATGTAGACTCTCTGTAGGGGTTCTGCATCCAATGGTAAACTGCAATCTATCATACAGTACTCAAATGATACATACTGGCCAATAAAAGGTTTCACACTCATATGTTATTGGGGTGCCTTGATTAAAACCATTGCATTATTTTTATAAGCTTATGCAATAACACAACATTTATTTCCACCTGTAGTCACATAAATTTATTGATTTGATGATGATGGGAGAGTCAGACTGCTGCACAAAGTCTTTTCCATCATATCCCAAAGATTTTTTGTGGTGACTAATCCATATGTGAAAATGATGTCTCATGCTCCTTGAACATCTCTTTCACAATTTGATCCTGATGAATCCTGGCATTGTCATCTTGCAATATGCCTGTGCCATAAGGGAACAAAAAAAATCTATTGATGGAGAAAGCTAGCCATTCAGTATATTTCGGTTGCCAGCTGACCTCATTTTTGGGCAAATAACATTGCTGAATCTAGACCTAACTAACAAAAGCAACCCCAGATCATAATACTACCCCGACGGTCTCGTACAGCATGTGCTAAGCATAGTGGGTCACTTCATCCACCTCTTTTCTTAGCCTGATGTGCCCATCACTCTGGGCTCATCAGTCCCCATGACCTCAAAGATCCTTGACTGTTTATGCTCCGTAGCAAATTGAAGCCTTTTGCCCAATTACACCCAAATAACACAACTGTTTAGTTCCGATCCCTCGAGTTCTCGTCATGTTGTTTATGTGGAAATGATTTTGCGATCACTATTAAACATAGCTGCGAGTTGTACTGTTGTTTTTTTTTTGTTACAATTTGATTTTAGATTTTAAGTCTCCCATCGCGCTCATTCAGGATGTTTTCTGCCCATACTTCTTCCTGGAAGATCATGGGTCACCACAAGCCCTCCAGGTTTTAATAATGTGTTTTTCATTTGTTAACACAATCTTTGTAGTTTCAGCAATCTCCTTGGCTGTTTAATTTTTTTGATGCAGGTCAGTAATTTTGACCCTGCTCAAACAGTGTAACATCTTTGCTGAGCCATATTAATCACTGCAGTAATTATCCAATGGAAGGCTCTTAATTATTTGTTTAGTTAATTCCAGGTGGTGGTGATAATAATAGTAGTAGTATTTCTAGATTTTTTTTATTTCATAAACTGTGAAACTTTGTAATATCTCAGAACAGATTCAATTATGGTCAATAGATGCTTCTAACACTCTAAAATTAATGTACATATTAAGAAATAAAATATTTTTTTTCCTTTGTATCCTGTTTAGAAAGGTATATGCAAATGTGGTGTTTTAAGTCAAACATGGCTGTGATTTATTAGTTTCTGAGGGAAAAATCGGAAAGAGATGCTTTAATTGAACTGTCAAGACTGAAAGCGTCATGCTTGGAAAGGAAATGTTTCTCTTTTGTGTTCTTCCGCTCTTTACATTTGACCTATGCATCCTTCTCTATTCAATATGATACTCTTGACACCTGCCTTCTATGTTTTCTCTGTCTTTTCTCATCTCTGCTGTCTGTGCTTTGTGATATTTGAATACTTTGTTAAGGTTTCATATCTTTATAATATTGGTGTCTCAAAATAAAGTCTCAGCTCAACTGTAAAATTTCATTATGGCTGAACTCTGTGACAAAACTAAGGTTTCACAAAGTGATCAGCAGTATAAGTTTTCACCAGGTCCATGGTTTTAATCTTTATTCATTCACTGTCATTTCACACCAATGGCTACAATCATCTTTCTTTATTTTATGATTATTTGGAAGACAAAATTATACAATTTATCTAGTCTTAATAAATGTTGTTGTTGTTGCTGTCTAAATTTACAAAAAAATAGGTCACTCAGTTAATTATCTTTGATAATTTTTTCAAATTATAAATTTAATTAAGTACTGCATATTTATATACAGATTCAATAGTAAAGTTATAGCTTTGCCATTTAAATGTATTGAAATCATTTTATTTAATGAGAAAACATTTCAGTTTTGTGAATCATTTGATAATAATGGCATCAATTATCCAAAGAAAGCAAACCAACATAAATCCAAAAGACAAATAATACCAGTCATTTAATTAAAAAGAAATCTATTAAATCACTGTATCAAATGAGGATGGCTGACATCTCTGAACTTCTGCTTTCCCAGTACATCATCACAAAGGTGGAGAGGGATTTCTGGCTGCTTTCTAAATTACGTTCTGCCAGTCGTGTGCTGTCGAGCAAACTAAAAGTTAAATAAATAAACAAATAATACAGTATTCTGTTGATAATGCATCATGTTTTAGACCTGTTGTATAAGAGCAAAATCACACTTAGGGTTATGCTGTTGTACTGAATATCAGTGTCTAAATGCAAGTTTTACTGCAAGTCTTTTAGTGCCATTCAGTTGTCTTTATTAGCTTTGTGAGCATTGCCTTTTATGCCATTTTGCGGGTATCACCAAATGCAACTCAGCTGTCTCATGCACATGCCTGGTAATTTACAGGTAATTGGTATTCATCACAAAAGTACGAAATAAACCAGCATTTTGTAAATCAACCAGAAAAATTTGGAAATCTGGCAGAGCTATTTGCTCCCATAATTTGTAAATCCTCCACAACACCCCCACTATTGCTGATCCCTGCTTTGTGTTGTGGGTTCCATGGAAAGAAGCACCATGTGTGCTCCACTGCCTGTTCCTTCATTTGCTTAACACCTGAGTGTGTGCACCTGTTTTGTGTAAATTCTTGATTAGTATCCCATTTACACACTATTTTGTCTATGAGACTTTGCAAAGACTTTTTTTACGTTAACTCCAAGCCATTCTTTCCGTAATTTCTGGCCTGTTCTTAATAATTGTAAAGCAGTGTATATGCACTCATCTTCCTGAAACTCATTCACTAGTTGCATGCACAAATTATGTTGTTTTGCACACCAATGAGCACCTATTATTTTGGTATATGATGGCCTTCAGCATTTTCTATTTTGAATTCTTCACTTTCCCTATTGACTGTTTGTTGTGTTCTCTGTTACCTACAAATAATAAGTTAACTAGATTTGTTTCTTTTTTTTTATTATTAATGCTCAAAAGTTAATGTATGCAATATTAAACACCAGGTTGCTTCTTGCCTTCATTTGAAAGGAAGATTAGAATTTATCAGGAATGGACACTAGAGAGACTAAAACAGATGTGAGTTCAATCCAGAATTCCCTAATTAGAGTTTAATCTGACATGAGGAAGAGGAATATTTGAGCAAACAGATGGTTCCGTGTGTCCTCTGTGTTTTTATGACACGACCTTGAGTGTGATCACTTTTTACCTCTCTGAAAATTGTCACTCTTATCCTGTAAAACAAGCTGTAGGAAAGAATTCAAGTACTTAAAAGCAGATATATACAGTAGATAGATAGATCTACACCTTTATTTTTTAAACACATCTGTCCATTTAGTTCATTTTTAAAAGCAATTTGCACACAGGCCTAAACTCTAAACTAAAATCACTGGACAAGTTCATGCATTTTGTTAGCAAAATGTCCTAACACTCACAAAACTAATGCAACAAAAGCAAACAGTTCTATCAAACACCATCAAATGAATGATCCCTTCAATTACACAATGCACAACCAGATACAAAATACAGCTATTAATACAAACCTGTTCAACCTTTATTTGTGTGCCTGTGCCATTTGTTAAATTTTACATAATCACATAATTACATAATAAATGTACCAATAGAGGCAAGCAAGCCTATCAAAGCATGAATAGGATTCTTTTGTCCAAATGTGATTTTACCAGAGATAACAGAACCTCCTGCATGCTACACTTTTTATACTTTTTTATAACCCCTATAACTATTGAAACAGCCAAACAATTTTCCAAGATGTTTTTTTTTTTTTTTTATTCTTGTGTGCAGGCTTGTAAACATGTTTTCAGGAGAACAGGCAAGACCCAAGATAAATTCAGAAGTATATTTTTTGGTAAAAACTAATTAAATTAGACATTCTTTTTGGTACTAAGATGAAATTTCACAGAGAAATAATCACATTTGTTTGGCAGGTTTTTGTTCATATCACATAATTTATTTGTCCTTGCAGCACAAAAAGTAAAGGAAAAAGCTCCTAGCATGACATATACATCCCTGATTGTCCTCGGCAATTATTGCCAGGCAACCAGTATTCATTGCCACCAGGAGCGACATCTGGTTATATGGTCAGTTTTCATGCACTTTCCATCCCCAAGCTCCTCAATCTGGTTTGGAAAAGGAGTATGCAGGGAGAAATTGCATCATTTTACAGAGGTGTGCTGAAAACCATTCATTTATAGGGTGAGTGTGGAGGAATGTAACATTGTCCCAAATGATATACAGAGTCATGTCAGGCATCAACAACCCTCTTTCTTTAGATGGAACCAGTCTTTCAGTCAGTGCATGCAGAGAAATGATGATGCTCTCTGTATTGTATGGGTCAGCAGTTGCTATGTGGCATAGGAGACCATCAGATTAAGATTGAGTCAGAAAGTTATTTCAGTTTCATGTAGCTATATGCTATAGCAAATAACTAGTATAAATCCTAATCCTGCCAACAGATTAATACAGTAAGGCTGGAATAGTTTACCATTGTGAAAAAAAAAAAATCTAATATTGGATGCTACTATACAGTGCACCGACACAGACTGAGCTGGACCCTTTGTCTAGCCTCTCTCATGGACAAGCCATGTCATTTGGTCTTGCAGGTCCTTTCTCATTACGATCTGGTCTGTCTTGTTCCACCGTGTGTTAGCATCTCTTGAGTGGTTTAGAAATAGATCTACAGGAAATAGACAAGCAATTGTAAGTCTGATGCATTTTGAGGAAGTGTTTCTAACTTGATAACCAGCAGCTTCCGCTACCTTATTTTGATTTGCTTGACCATACACATGTAATTCTTGTAATTCCAAATGATCACTGTGTTTACCTTTTTTGTAAAAGTCTATTAGCAATAGAGATTCATGTGCACACAATGAGAAAGTGTTCACTGTTGTGCAAAAATGTTTGCTGCTTTGTTAATATGTGTATGGAACTCACAATATGGCACTAATGACAGACAATGCCATTTAGCACTTATGAAAATGTGAAATTTAAAGTGAAATGTCTTTATTGAGAAATTGAGTTGGTTGTATTGATTAAAAAACATTACGAGGACTGAATGTGATGTGTGGAAATGAAATACAGTAGATGATCTGCTATGTGAGGAATAAATCACCAAAAGGTATATAATGGAATGGATGGAAAATAATGGTAAAAACAAAGGGCGGTGAGACAATTAATTATAGGACTCTCCTGTCTGTCCCTAAAAAGACTTAACATGTCCTGTTACTGATTTGCTTCCATTCTGGAGAAATGCTCATATCAGGTATCACCCTCCATGATACCTGATATGAGCATTCCTCCAATTAGGAAGCAAAAATCAAGTATGATGGAGGGCATACACATCTGTCTCATGAAGACTATCCACTGGTGTACCACAAAGTTTACTTCTGGGTCATTTTTTGTCCTTCTCCTATAAATACTCTTGGTTTGGGCTTTTAAAATTAGGTCCTCACATTGGTTTTCATATCACTTTCATATCACTCATCTTCCCCCTTCTGACTAATGGCATGGATCTCCTCGTATCTCGCAGACATGTCATCATTTATGATGGCTTATCAGCAAAGGTCATGTACTGTGCATTCCCCCCGCCCCCCCCCCCCCCCCCATTAAGTTCTTGGAATCTTTCTTGACAACTCTCAGATGTCACCATCTGTCATAGCAGACAACTCTAGTGACAAAGTATAATAAACTCTCCTTCTTGCCTTACATCTATGCATTGACTCCTTCTTGCCAGTTCCACATCTACAACATTAGCAAGGCCTGTCCACACAGGTTCTTGTTCAGTCCCTTGTCACTTTGAGACTGGGCTACAGCTATTCAAACCTGGCAGGTCTCCCTCTCTAAAGCAATTTTCTGAAGAAAAAAAATCCAGAATGTAGCTACACAACTTGTTTTCAACCTTCCCAAGCACCCCTACAATACTCAGTTTCTATAATCCTTTCACTGGTATCCTGTAGTTGCCCCCATTAGTTTTAAAATACTGATGCTTTCCTACAAAGTAAAAAAAAATGACCACCTATCTTAGCTCTTTTCATGGCCCACACTGCCATACACTCCCACCAATTTTCTATGCTCAATGGCACCCAGCAACTCTCAGTGTACACGGGAGAAATTCTTCAAGGCATTTCTCTGTCCTCGCAGATAGGTGGTAGAATGAGATTTCCCTTGTTGTTCGAAATGTTAAGTCAGTATGTTCAGATGAAAACTAAAGACCTTCGTCTTCACAAGTGCTTCATAAGAAATATGAGAAAGAATCTAAGAAAGAGTCCCTGACTTTGTCTTTATTGATATGGTTCTGGATAAGTCTGTCATATGACATAAATGTAAGGGCTCCATCAATGTAATGAAGACTGAGGCTGTAAAGTTTCAATATTTAAACCTCAAGACATGCTTTCAGTAAGAGATCAACACGCTGTTTTTTTCTTCTTAGGTGTGTGTGTGTGTGTGTGTGTGTGTGTGTGTGTGTGTGTAGTAAAGTGAACAGCTGTTCAGGAACAGAAGTGAACACTTGTTCTAACCCCTACACAAATCCCTCAGCTACAACTTTCAGTTGTGTTCGATTCACTCCTTCAACCTGCAGTCATTAGACCTCAGCATCATTAACACTCAGTAACTTTAAGTAAACATGAATAAATAAATGTATTTTTTAAATCATTTAAAAATTAAGTGTGTAGAAGTGGGAAAGACAAGAATGGGGATGTAAATGTAAGGTGTTACCATGCTTTGTTTTATTAACCATTGCTGGTGAAAATTGAGTCGGTTTTCACATATGTTTATGGGATTTTTGGATGTATTTTGGAAATAAAGTATTGGAACAATTAAACAATTCCTGTGCAATGAGATGTGTGAAGAGTTTTGGAGGGAATAAAAAAATGCTTGTTAGCAAGTTTTAAAAGCTGTAAAATCTCTCCATATGTTTACAGCTTATCCTTCCTGTTGCTGTCTCATTATTTTTCTTTGGAAGGCATCTTACAAAATATTTTGTTTTATTCCCTGGAGAAGTGTCTCTCATAAGCATTGCAATTCCTTTTTTTATCACTGCTGGCAGCTACATTGACTTGTTAGAATGTTTCTTTGCTGAATGATAACCTCATCTGGCTTGAACAATTGGGAAAAACTTTAAATGTTACAAGAGGAAGAAATTTAAATTCCTACTCCATTAAGACAAGAATCTGAGATCCTGTTCATCAGGTCTTTTAGAAATAACACTTGATTTAAAAGAATAAAAGAACCAATCCAAATATAATTGTAATTCATAACCATGTGTTTTTGTTAATGTTACACTTTTCACCTATAATTAAAATGTGTTAATTGAAACAAAAAGTCAAAATGTTCCTGCCTCTTCCTTAATTGTTTCCTCTCATTACAATCACCTCTCATAATTAGCTGGCAATTATGAGTTTATAGTAACTTATAGTCACAGATATTAAGGGGTGATGAATGGGAGAGAATTTTAATCAAATAAAAATAAATGTTTGGTCTCTTTCTCCCTCTGTCCCTGCCTGTGGTTTAAAGTTCATATTTATTTCTATTAAAATATCACACAGCATGTATACGATGAAGGGATATGATAATATTCATTTGAGTGGAAACTGATGAATGTCATATTCACTTTGAATGATGAGTACTGCAAGGCGCCTTCATTACTGATGCAGGAGGCTCAGTTATCTACTGATATCTATCAGGAACAGAAAGTCAAAAATAGATTGTTGTGAAACCTTCTAATGAAGATGATGATGTTGGCCTCTTCTTCTTCTTCTTCTTCTTCTTCTTCTTCTTCTTATTATTATTATTATTATTATATTTGGTGATGTAAGGTTGGCAAAAACATTATTTTTTTTATTAATATTCTTAATAAAATATATGCAGAATTTCAGAGCCATCTCTGCAGTTTAATTATTAGGACTTCCAGTATGTTTGTATTTAAATATGAATCCAAATATTCTTTCCGAATATTCAACAAATATTTGAAGTTTTTTATTCATTTTATTTGTCTATTTTATTATTAATAACCTTAAACGTATTATCCATACAGGTCAGCTGTTATTATAGAATGATACCTTTCTATATGATGAGTGGACTGATAACCCTAATAATCCTACAATACAATTTGAATTACAGTATTGCACAGGTCTTAAGCCACTCTGCATTTTTTCATATTTTCCTACCAAAGTGCCATACTTGTATTTTTGAATGAGGTTGCTGATGACGCTGTACATAAACAACCAGTTCTTAGTCACTTTGCAGGCTGTCACCATAAAACACCTCCAATTTCTTTCTATAGATAATTTAATTTCATGTAATATGAAGAAATTAGGGGGTACTCAAGACTTGTGCACAGTACTGTACAGCTGGCATGACTATCTTAACACTATCTGACAATCAGAAAGATTCATTAATACTATATTGTCTAATTATGATAAGATCATAATTTGAGTGTGAAGAATTTTTTACCCGCATTTTTCATTGTATTGAATTAATTTCACAGTATTACACACCTCAGCATGTTCCTAAGTTATGATAGTCAGAAGACTAAGTGCATGAATGGCTTCAAATTGCCAATTTCAGGTACTATCCTAGTTAACTTATATCTAAAACATGACTTAGAGAAATGCATTATTTTAAGCTTTATAAAAATACTTATGTACTCGACAAAAAAAATAATAAAATTCCCAACAGTGTTTGACTGATGGTACTGTACTTAGTTAGTAACTTAGTAGCCCAGTGTAAGTATGTAGGTGTGACAGAAGAGTTCAAGGTGGAGGTGGGTCTGCATCAAGGATCGGCTCTAAGCCCCTTTTTGTTTGCTC
>JAOVVA010000017.1:3647629-3660609 GCA_028565275.1 Leiocassis micropogon
GTATAGCAAAGCAAATTTCCCTATTAGAAATAATGCAAACTCATGTACCACAACCAAAAATATTTATATAAAAATAAATAATAATCCCACAGTGTACGAAAGAGAAGAACCATTGGCTCAGTTGTGATCACGTGACACAACAATACAAATCAAACTGCTGTAAATTAACATCTTTATTACATTCTCTATCCATTTTCACACTTTAAAATAAGCTATGAAGTTCACCACAACATACTGCATATAAAAATAATCAGTAGAAACTTGCACTACAGAGGTTCAAAAATGTAACTAGGAACTATGGAGGCCAGTGGTGACCATTGTATTTATTTCAATTTTTATGATCGTGGTAGGACCTCCAGTCAACATTCACACACGCATATAGGTAATTTGGGAATTTTGGGAGGAAACCCCTGTATCCAGAGGAAACCTACCAATCACAGGGAGAACATACAAACTCCATGCCAGACCCGGAGGCGCAAATCAAACTTAGACCCCGGAGGGGGAAAATAGATAGTAACCTAATGTTCGCCAACAGTACTTTTGCCATCCACTCGTGATATATGGTATAAATACGTGATAAATATATTAATATTTTCTATAGCTCATTGGAACTCTTTTGTTTCCTCTGAATCCTTGTTTTCTTGTATTTGTATAGAACATGTGAATGGCTATGATAAAGTCTCAGGAAATGAGTCAATGCTTTTTGGGAAAAAAAAAAACAGATAGAACGTTTAGACATCCTGTGTCTATTTATCTCTTTTTCCAGGTTGGCATGTGTGTCGGGCCAGGTAGGAAGAACACATCATGCAATTATTTTTTTTGCTAAACAAAACTGCAGTGTTTCAGGTACCACTGATGTAAGAGAAAACCAGTCAACCAGTGAAAACGCACACATTTTTCCCAAGGCTGCATTAGGTTCCACATGCTGATTTTCCCCCCACAAAGCTACAAATGATGGCATGAATATAACATAAAACTATAATATATGACTCTTGTCTGGTGTAAAATGTGCCTCAATGAACATATTCATCATCTGATTGACAATGCTATAGTTGTAGCATTCCTTTTATAACACATATTAAAAAGTTCACCCCTGGTTCTGCTTTGACCACAAGACTAAGATGAGGAAAAAAAAAATCCTCATTTCAGTGGCTATCTGTGGAAATCTGTGATATTACCTCTGTCCGTGGTCCTGTGCAGCTCTCTGTACTTGAATGCCAATATCTTAGCCTTGTGAAAGGTCTTCTGTCTGCTGAAGTGAGTGAGTGTGTCAATGTGTGAGTCTGTGAGTGTTTGAATGGGTTCGTGAGGGAGTGAGTGAGAGACAAAGAAACTTGAGCTGATCACTCTTAACCTGTCAATAAATCAATACATATCACCTGAATTTCTTTATTTTACATAGCACACACACGTGCGCGCACACACACATCACCATCAGCTGAGTCTATTTTTAAAAGTACAACAGCAACACCAAGTGGCGGTACCAGGGAAATATATGAAGAGTGATAATTCAACACCATTTTCTCCCTGAGTGAGTGAAAGGCGAAAATGCAGATGCCATTACTTAAAGAACTGGTCTGGTCAAAATCCCAGGAATGATTTAGGAAGAATTGCGGATTGAAAAAAAACATTGTAACGACTAAGGACCACGGAAGATGATGTACAGTGATCTCTATGTTTGGCCTATGCTTCACAGGCAGGTGGAACAAGAAAAAAAAAGTGCCATTTAAAGTAAATAAATACATACAGTATATCATACAGTAGTAGACAAATTGTTTGCGGTATTATAGAAACAAAAGACTAAAGGATATGCTGTTGTAGAACATTAGTAAACTTCAGGTTGGTAGAAGTATGCTGCACATTGGGTCCATCACCCTGTCGTTGACTAATTATACCAAACATTCTCCCAAACGTTCTCAAGTATGATCTCATATGTCTTAACACATCTGCTCCAACTGCATGTTTTTCTTCAGGTCTCACTAAGAGAGAATACTTGATGTCTTTTTTTGTAGTAGTGGTGTTGGTGATGGTTGCGGCAGTTCACTGGTGGGTTTCTCACCTGCAATGCAGAAGGCCCAGGTTCGATTCCTAGCAACTGAATGCAGAGCAGGTCTCAAGCCTGGATAAATAGTTACGTCAAGAACATCTGGTGTAAATACAGTGCCAAATCATGTGCGCATCGGATGGTCATCTGTGGCGACCGCTTGATGGGTGCAGCCGGAAAAATACCATTGTTGTTTGCTTACCCTTGTTTACACTTTTCCCGTTCAATTAAAATGTAAGTTTCTACTTAATTTTCAGAATGTATTTAAAATTAGGTTAAATTAATTAAACAACAATCAAAAAATACTATTTAACCCAAGATACAATTTGCAACAAAATACATTTAAGTTTTTGATTGTGTTGCTGCACTTGGCATGGCTTTGGTGGGATTTCTCCAGTTGATTGGTTTTGCACATTCTCCACATTCTCTCCCGCTCTCTTTCTCTCTCAGTCTTACACACAAAAGCTTTAAACAAACGAATTAGAAAATATAAATAGGGGGAGAAAAACAATCACAAAATTCACCCATAGGATTTATTTGCATTTATCTTATTTAGAGAGACAGCAGTATAACAGCATAAAATAAACCTACATGAAATGATTTACATCGATCTTCACAGTCAACATATATGCTATACATAGAACTGAAGCTATTCACATTAAAAAATAAAGATGCGGAATAATAACACTCTCGTTTTCACTTTTTTATAAGCTCATTTTCATTTTACACAGAAAAAACGTCAATGAAGTAAACACTGCTGCAATGAAAAGTAATAAAATGAGAAAAGTAATAAAATGAAAAAACACCATCCGTTTAGTTTTAAGTGGATTTTTCTTTCCTTAACACGTAATTGATTACCACACACTACTGTAACAGCTTTGCATAAACACACATTCCACGCATCCCAATACTGCTGTTCTTTAGTCAGCTTTATTCTTTATGCCATGAATCCTTGCCTGAATCCTGAAAAATAAAAAGTTACAGCAACTAAATTAACGCTGAACACAGACACATGATGATAAATTTAAATACGTCTCTTTTGGCTTCTGTGTATCAATAATCTCAAGTGCACTGTTTTACATTACACAAAATGCAATTAGTTTTCTGTGTAAAACTATCTTCTCAGAGTCAGCCACACATTAAAAGCCCAATATTTAACTTGACCACTACACAATAGGACTATTCAGTTAATTTGCAAGCTGACAAGGAAGCCATGTGACAGCCAGAGACACGCTTGCACTTGCCTTTTTTCTTAACTACCTCTGGTAAACAAACAGGTGACATATTAAAGGAAAAATCATCCTAAAGTGTTTTAATGAGATGTTAAGCCATCATGAGACACCAAAACAGCTTCAGGGATTCCAAACAACTACAGTGTGTGAAAAAGTATTTGTCCCATTTATTTATTTATTGGCATATTTGTTACACTGAATTGATTCAGATCATCAAAAAAATCTGCATATTTTTAATATTGCACAAAGATAATCTGAGTAATAAATGCAAAATGTAGCTTTGAAATGCTGATTTCATTTATTATGGGAAAAAAGCTATCCAGACCTACCTGGCCATATGTAAAAAAGTAATTTCTCCCCTTTGCTAAATCATGAATGAACTGTGATTAAACAGTTTTAAAAAGATGAATTAAATTTCAGGTGAGATGAGAACAAAGTAATTGACATACTGTATATCAGTCTGGAAAGAGTTACATTTCGAAGGATTTAGAAAGTGAGAGACATATGGGGGGAAACCTTGGAACAGTGGTGAACCTTCCCAGGAGTGGCTGGCCTACCAAAATTACTCCGAGAGCACAATGATGATTCAACCAGGAGCTTATAAAAGAACTGAGAACAACATCAACAACAAGTACTGCGGGCCTCACTTGCCTTAGTTAAGGTCAGTGTTCATAATTTAACAATAAGAAAAAAATGGTATCCATGGGAGAGTTCAGAGGTGAAAGCCACTGCTGACCAAAAAGAACACAAAGGCTTGTCTCACTTTTGCTTTTGATTATCCCAAAGACTTTTGGGCAAATATTCTGTGGACTGATGAGACAGAAGTCAAACATTTTGAAAGATGTGCATCCCGTTACATCTATTCTAAAAAAAACTAACAGCATTTCATAAAAAGAATATCGCACCAACAGTCAAACAGGGTGGTGAGGGCACTGGTGGCTCAGTGGTAGGTGTTTCGCTTGCCATGCGGAAGGCCCGGGTTCGATTCCCAACCAGTGCCCAAAAACCCCAGCCACTGGATGCAGTGCTGCTCCCAAGCCCGGATAAAATGGGAGGGTTGCATCAGGAAGGGCATCTGGCGTAAAACCTGTGCCAAGTTGTAGTGCGGACTGGATATTCCGCTGTGGCGACCCCTTGCCGAGAGCAGCCGAAAAACCAACAACAGTCAAACAGGTAGTATGATGTTCTGAGGCAGCTCCGGGACCTGGATGATTTGCCATGAATTCCATAAACCATGAATTCTGTGATCTACCAGAAAGTCTGCTGTAGAATGCCCAGCCATCTGTTTGTAACCTCAAGCTGAAACGCACTTGGGTTATGCAGCAGGACAATGATCCGAAACACACCAGCAATCCACCTCTGAATGGCTGTGAATGAAAATAAAGTTCTGGGGGTGGCCTAGTCAAAGTCCGGACTTAAATCAGTTTGGGATCCTTTAAACAGTGTGGCTGAATTATAAACTTCTGAACATCTGGCTGAATTAAAAGATTCTAGGCCAAAATTGCTCCACAACAATGTGAAAGACTCATTGCAAGTTATTTCAAATGCTTGATTGCAGTAGTTAAGCCCCAGCATCGCCAAGTTGCCACTGTTGAGCCCTTGAGCAAGGCCCTTAACCCTATCTGCTCCAGGGGCGCTGTAAGCTGGCTGACCCTGCGCTCTGACCCCAGTTTCCTAATTGGGATATGCGAAGAAGGAATTTCCCTGTGCTGTAAAGTACATGTGACAAATAATTGAATATTCTTCTTCTTCTAGTTGCCGCCAAGGCACAACCAGTTATTAGGTTTATGGGGAAATTACTTTAAACACATAGAGCCAGGTAGGTCTTTTCTGTTCATAAATGAAATCATAATTTAAAAACTGAATTTTGTATTTACTCTGGTTATCTTTGTGTAATATTAAAATAAGGCAAATTAAAATAAATAAAACAAACAAAAAAAAGAACACACGACACTGTGTACCCAAAACCTTCTAACATAACACATACTATGTTTTTCTTTTAATTTTGTATGAAGTATAAAACTAGATCTTGAATTCAATACAAGACACCCTCCCCATCATACACACACAGTTTGAATGCACATATAAATAATAGAATCCTCAGAGGGTTTGCAGTTTAAGAGGATTTGACAGTATAGTCAGTTTGTGCTTAATAAAATTACTTTAGGGGGTAGAGAAGTAGCACGCTAATTAGAGTGTCAAGTGCCACGGAAGAGGCGCCAGCTGTCACATTATAGATCTGTCCCTGCTGTTTGACATCACATGTGTCTGTACCACGAATAACCATTGAAGAGAAAAATAATTGAAAGCACCGTGGTTCATTTTCAGCAAATAATGTGAAATGTATGAGCAAACATATTCCTGTTGAAACTATTTTTTTGCAAATATACTTTCTGTTAATCTCAGAAATTACTTCTAAGAGATTAATGTGACGATGTGTTTTCCCTCTAATTGTGTCGATGTACATCAGTGTCCGCTAATGCTTAAAGGAAAACAAAGTAATAACTTGTCTTCACTCTTACTTTTTCAGTACGTCTTGGAGGTTGTCCTTGACCAGACCGTAGTAATGATCAATCTGCGTCTTTGTAAGATAAACCATGGAAATTAATGGAATTCAGTTTACAAAAGATCAACTAATACATCTCAGATTTCATTTATTCAAACACATCATAAGATCTTTGTTTTTCTATATAAAGATATGACGCTATAACGATAAACTATATTGCCAAAAGTATTCGCTCACCTGCCTTGACGTGCATATGCACTTGAGTAACATCCAATTCTTAATCTGTAGGGTTTAATATGATGTATGACGTTTTGCAGCTATAACAGCTTCAACTCGTCTGGGAAGGCTTTCCACAAGGTTTAGGAGTGTGTTTAAGGGACTTTTTAACCATTTTTCAGACACTGATGTTGGGCGAGAAGGCCTGGCTCACAGAATCCACTCTAACTCATCCCTAAGGTGTTCTATCAGGTTGAGGTTAGGATTCAACTGTTCTTCCACACCAAACTCGCTCATCCATATCTTTACGGATCTTGCTTTGTGCACTGGTGCGCAGTCATGTTGCCCACAAAGTTGGGAGCATAAAATTGTCCAAAATGTCTTGATATACTGAAGCATTAAGAGTTCCTTTAACTGGAACTAGGGGGGCTGAGCCCAACTCCTAAAAAACAACCCCACATTATAATACCCCCTCCACCAAACTTTACACAATGCAGTCAGACTAGTGCCGTTCTCCTGGCAAACGGCAAACCCAGACTTGTCCATCTGATTGCTAGACAGAAAAGCGTGATTCGGCACTCCAGAGAACACGTCTTCACTGCTCTAGAGTCCAGTGGTGGCATGCTTTACACCACTGCATCCGATGCTTTATATTGCACTTGGTGATGTAAGGCTTAGATGCAGCTGCTCAGTCATGGAAACCCATTCCATGAAGCTCTCTACGCACTGTTCTCAAGGAAAACTGAAGGCCACATGAGGTTTGGATGCAGAAAGTTGCCGACCTGTATGCACTATTCACTGAGCTCTTAAGAGTGACCTATACCTGGTACAAATGTGTGTAGACACAAATGTTTGCAGAAGAAGTGTGCATGCCTAGGTGCTTGACTTTATACACCTATAACCATGGAAGTAACTGAAACACCTGAATTCAATGATGGGTGAGTGAATACTCTTGGCAATATAGTATAGTGTATATCTGGTAAATACAACACAGAGTAAATGACATTTACACAGTGACAAGAGCTTAACTTGTTTTACAGACAATCTACATCGGCATGGCGTTCATTAAGAAGTAAATAAATACATTTAAAAAATATATAGATGCCAAATTGTTGAAGTATTTGCAGAATTAAACACTTTGCCATGTTGATGATCCATCACATTGGATCATCATTACCAGCATGCCCGGTCATGGTTCGGTCCTTTCATGGTGATTAGACTCACCTTGTGTTTTTCATAGAGTATCGGACAGGTGAACGCTGCAACGTCACCTACAAGAGGAGAGAGAGAGCGAGAGAGAGATAATTTACAACCCATTATTAAAATTCCCAGCCAGTTTCTCTATACCATGATAGAAGTAAGAGTGTGTGTGTTTTTTTTTCCCCCTTTCACCAGGAAATATCGCTGGCTTTCATCCCTGACCTGAACATTCTCCACTCTTCAAAGAACATCTGCTTACCAATCTTCTCTGCCTTCTTGCTTACAAATAAGTCATTTCTTGAAGTAAACAAAGTCACTTATAACCTTGGCTTCATCTTAATCACTTGCATCGTTACCCTTTGTCCTTTCTTCTTCAGATCAGCTCATACAGTACACTCCAATACAAAGCAATGGGAAGACAAGTCTAAGTCACAGCCTCTTGTTTTTCTAGCATCATAACTACTCACAGGGCACAATTAACATTATTATTGTTATTATTATTATTATTGTTATTATCATCTATCTATCGATCTATTTTGCAGTGTGAATTTCAATGACGGTGCATAAATGCTTGCGATTCAGTTCAGCATTTGATTTACTCAGCTTAGAGCCACTTATAATGTTCACGAAAAAGAAAGGTTAAGGTAAATGTGAGGTGTAAACGCTCCTTAATAATAAGCCTCACCTACTGATTTTCTATAGTTTTACAAAGGTTCATTGCATTATCCATTTTATTTATTTATATATCTCACCCCGTTTGCATTCAGGAAACTTTTACGCTGTTCTTATTCATTTTCTTTGGTTCACTTTTGATTCGACTTTAGCCAATAGTGTGTTTTTGCAGAGTCTATGCATCAGATATGGTATATAAATGCATATTTACCTGATTATTCTCACTTTCTTACATCGTTTTTACTTACCTCGGTAACATTTCTATAGTGAATGGGGTGAAAATGATCAAAGCCCCTGCTAAACTGGTAACAGCCTTTAAATTTACCCATCCCTCTCAGGACTGTTAATGCTCATTACTTTTTGTGTGCATTTTCTTTTTCCTAGCAAAATATATTTAAGATTCCCTTCGTTCCTTAAGACCTGCTTTAATACATCAAGAGTAGAAGGGTTTCTGAGACATCTGAGATTAGAAACGGGGAAAAGTGGAACATAAACATCAGGGTGAAAAAAAATTATCTGAAAAATGTGGGCCAAGATCTACAAAAATCAGGGTTTATAATCTACCAGGGAAGCCTTTAAAGAACGTTCTTTGTTCTGCAAGCATGGTTGTAAGAATATTTTTAAAAAATCTAAGAAATAAAATTAATTATGACTAAAAAAAAACCTCAAAATGTAAATGGTTAATCAGTGCTTAACTTGGTGATGCCCCAGCTAGTCACAGGTGTAATCTAAGCTAAGCACTTGAAGTGTGCGAGATGAATTTTAAACAAATAGGAGTTTAAGCTTAATGATTGGAGGGGGAAAAAAAAAAAAAAAAAAAAGTACTTAACAGTGACACAGTGTCAACAGCAGTCATACAGATTCTATTAAGCAGGGCTTTGGGTCGACGGGTTAAATTGCAGATCTGAAGTTAAACCGTTGTTCAAGTATGCATGTGGTCAATTATTTCTGAGGTATTACTGTGCTGCCTGAGTGCCGTTGTAAATATGAGCGACATTTTGCATGAGAGCGGAAGATCAAACCGTCATCAAATTGGCTGGAGGAAAAAGAGAAAATATGCAATGCAGAGGGAAAGGATTACAATGTGAACTAGGAAAGACTCTTGACAGGGACAGTAAAGTATTTATGTTTGTCAACAGAGAGTTTGCGTCTGTCAGAGGCAGGATGTGAACTATGTCAGAAATTTCCTGATGAGCGAGAAGAATTTCACTCCTTCGAATGGTGCGCTTTAGGTTTAAAAGAGGAAAAAATATTCCGGGTACCAGATTCAGCAGACAAGACAAGAGCGAGCAGTAGTGAAGTGCAGCAAGGTCATTTTTTTTTGTGCAAGTTCCTACCACCCTGACTACCAGTTTTACCAGAAACGGGAGATCAGAAACAAGAACATAGTTGCAGACATAAAAGTGCATCAAGGCCAGGGTTGTCACTTACAAAACCAACTAAACCCCAGGCTTTTTAAAAGATGGATAAATCAGAATGTATCATTCCTGAGGTGATATGTGTAAGATGTTTTCTTTGTCCTTACACCCTGCTGTGCCAAAAATAAGGACTAAATAGAGATCTGAGGGAAGATGGGGTGAGAGACAGTTTGGAGTGAGAAACTTGAACAGGGTGTGGGGCACCAGGAATAGATCAGTCACTCTTAGGTCCGTAAGGAAGGGAGTATAAAAAAAAGACATTCGAAGTATAAAACCACCTGTCAAATAAATATGAGCATAAAATATAAATGAAACAGATCTTACAGAAGTACCAACGGAGGGAAAAGGGGAGAAGAAACAAGGGCAGGAACGTGAAGAACCCAAAGAGGGACCACAGGAGTATTCGAAGTGGGTCTAAGAAAGAGAATAACAGAGGAACTAGAGAAGAGACCGGGGAGGGATTCGATTAAGTCCAGAGGAAAGACCGGCTCTGGAAGAAAATCCTTAAATTATGAGAATGTACGGTTTATCCAAATGTTGGTGTTTAATTCATAAAAGGAAAAGGAAAAAAGTAACAGCATGCCGAAGACATATGAACGAATAGAAGAAGAATGCAAATAAGGTTTAGTTTTTCAGCGGGGTACGTTATTTTCAGATCACTAATTAAAAGCAATAAAGTTTGTATTATATTTCACCATTTTATTACTGGTATGTTTATATTCTCCTGCGGCCTAACTCTGCTTGAGTAAAATAGTCTTCCCATTAAACACTGCTGAGGTGAACACTTACCGATAATGAGAAGGGTGAGTCCATTAAACACAGACCCGACGTAGGTCAGAACCCAGAGAAGCACCGCAAACTGTTCACAATTAACATGAAAATACAAGGGACTATTATTATTATTAATATTATTATTATTATTAATAATATGATTAGTATGATGATCACGGTTATTATTATTATGATTATTATTATTACTACTATGATTATGATTATACCTTTAGAGAGTCAATCAGATCCTCTACCAGGAAAAGATGCTTCAGTTCATTAAGAGTGGCATTGATATACTTCAACAGGATGTCATCATGTTTATGAATTACATCAGCTGGTAGAAGGACATTCTGCTCCAGATACAATCTGAAAACACACACACACACACACACACACACACACACACACACACACACACAACAGGCAAGGGATATATGTAAGTGCTTTAATACTCTAAAAGATACACTTCCAGCTTATATGGTTATATGCTTCTCACTTAAACGGGTGTGCGTTTTCGCTCTTTTGTAGAGCATCTGTGACTCCTCTGTAGATTCGGAAGCAGATGGTGACAGATAAAAGCGTCAGAGCGATGTACGAACACACGCTGATGATGCTGAGAAGACTCAGAGAGATCAACAGTGACAGTGTTGCTCCGAACACACACGCTGTCTTCTGTACATCGCGCCAGTACAGCAGATCCCACACTGGAACACAAACACACACACATATATATATATATATATATATATTCAGAAATATTTACAAAGGTTTACAAGGTGACGCAGTATAACTCTTACTTAAACACTTAAGTCAGAAATATACCTAATGATTAACAATGTGAAGAAATCTGAAGACTAACCACACTTATGCATTTTTTCTAACTCGTCCAGCACAGTACAAATTCAGCCAAACACATAAGCACTGCAGGTGTCACAAGTTGGACTAAAATACTGTTTGTTTATCGTTTACAGAAACTGGGTTCTGCACAACAGGATGTTTTCCCCCCCCCCACAGAATTAACAGCTAACGGATCGTAATATTTGACAAAAAGTGCATTGGGTTCGAATCTTTGATTCCAGTTTATTTGTCTGATTAAAACACACGTGACATAAAATATGCTACAGAATTTTCTATTATATTATATGTTTCAACTATTATTATAGTGGATATTTATCCACTTTGAAAATAATTTCAGCGTGTAATGTTTTAATGAAAACAATATGTCTGTATGGCGCTGTGACTGCTGTAGTCATCTATTCTAACTCACCACATCTTTTCTTGTAAGCACCCCAAAGTGACAGCTATAGATATATAGTTATTACATCACCGGCATCTCTTGTTGGTTTCTTGACAAATTAATGTTACAAAGCGCAGAAACTGGAGATTTTACATGTAGTGGAAAAAAAAATAAAAGGATTTTTATTTTGATATCTTTTGATATCCATGGTGATCCTGTTAATGTGATATTAAGGGCACAAAAACTATGATATAGTGAGCGAAAAAAAAAAAAAAAAAAAAAAAAAAAAAGTTGTTTTAAGGATATTTTTCCCCAACATCTGGGGGTTAACATTAACCTGATAAAAAAAATTTTTTTAAATCAGCACACAGTGGATTTTTTTTACATCTCCAATGGTTTGGTTGTGGCGACGCCTTAAACTTATAAGAAGAAGTGGCTAATATAACGTTGTATATACAGTAACTTTATATATAGTAACTCCGTTATCTAAAAGCTGTTAATTAAGCTGCCTGCTGTTTACAGTCTGTGAGAAACACCTGTGACACTCTCACAGTACAGTATGAGCTATTGTTACGTCACATAATTACACATTTCCCCTTTTAATGCATGGACCCAGTGTCATTTTTGGCAAAGCCACAGGTGCTTGGGCCCGATCATCGTTGCTTTGCAAGTATATTTATGGCACAAGCACTATGACATCAGCACGTGACTGCATGCCTTTGTCGCCATCACTCTGATAATGCTGTTTTAATAGTGCTGATGTCATAACGTGTGAAGGCCCTCTTGTTAATACTGTGATCCATTTTAATAAATGTTACAATCTGTCATCAGGTGTTGTATTTTGCAATCGCTGCATATGAATCCTATGTAGAAAATGAATATAAGCAGCTCTGTGCCAGTAAATGTGGGTAAATTAGGTGCTTGTTTCATGTGTCTGCTTTTTTTTTGCAAATAAAAAGTAAAATCCATTTCATTAACTTCATATATACTATAAATATTATGTCATAAAAGTGCAAACAAGATTATTAGTTTTCTTTTTTATTATCATGAGTATCATAGTCATTTAAGCTGTGTTGTAATTACAGAGAACCTAATGGTTCCCACTCCATGTTTTGTTCACAGTTACACATCTGGGCATTAATTTCCTTGAAGGCAAAGTTCTATATTAGCCACTAGATGGCAGCAAAAACCTTTTAATATCTGATCCATGTGTCACCATTTTATCAGGTCATTTTGTAGGTATACACACATTCCTGCACACCTATTCCCCACTTTTTAGACATAAAACAACAGGGAACCTTTGCTGCCTGCATCACAGTTATTATACAGTTAGTGCATCCTCCTCGGCACAAGGGCAGGACTATTACCGAAGTGTGGGTTTGTTACAGGCACGGTGTGGGTTTGTTCGAAAACATTTATCTAACCACAGGTTTCTATTACCAAGCCTTTACACTGGGCGGTTATATTTATTAACTCTGCACACTTCTGGCGGTTATGTTTCTTAACTTCTTAATATCCATTTCTTAGCTTCTTCAATAATGCCACTTTTAAAAGGCATTTCTGGCCAAGTTTTAAATTTTAATAAAGGTTCGAATTTTCATTAGAGTACTTGGTGATGTCAAAACATCTCTTACATACGGATCAATTAGATAGTTAAAAATAATAATAATAATAATAATAATAA
>JAOVVA010000017.1:3664654-3682354 GCA_028565275.1 Leiocassis micropogon
GTTCCGTGATTTATGTTCTATTCTGAATAAAATATTAGAAGTTGGCACCTCCACATCATTGCATTCAGTTTTTATTCCTTGTCACAAACTTGGATGGGGCAGAGTATTAACAAAATTAAAACTAAAAGAAAAGAACAAAAGAAAACATATTTATTCATTCATTTATTGATTTTTTTTTATTTGATTTTTGTGCTAGGTTGTGTCTGCCAGATTGCATTACAGTTTCTTAATGTCTGTCTTGATTCATTTTCAATTAATTGTCCAGCCATACCACATATTCATGGTAGGGTGGTGGGACGCTGGAGTCGATTCCAGGGAACTCAGGGCACAACGCTGGAGAATTCCTTGGACTGGGTGCCAACCTTTGAGAGGGCACAAGTGCATCCACAGGGCAACCCTGGAGGTGTGAGGCAACCATGCTAAATACTGGGCCACTACACTTTTAAAGTATTGTGTACAATACTTTAAAATTTGTGTTTACAATATTTGAATATTAACACTACTTCCTGTCTTATTGACACTTTTGAAGTCTAATCCCCCTGTCTTGTGAATTAGACTTACGTGTAGGATAATAAAATAACACCATTTACAACATTAATAATAATCTTTAACACCACTGCCTGATTTACAAATATATGGAAAATAAATAAATAAGAGCTCAGCCTGGAAAACCATGGCCATGTACAGTATTTACTTCACTAAGTTGTATGTGTTGGCCTGGAAACCCTTCACTGGGTGAACTTTTTCTACTATGTATGGTTCTAAAGACTTTTTCTGGACTAATATTTTGCATGTATCTTATTTATGCATTTCTAGCAATTCTAGCAAATCTTGTTAATTTCAAAAGTAAAAAAAAAAAGGTAAAATAGCATTAAAAAAACAAAATTCAAATTCCAATTAACCTTCTCTATACATGAAAAAAAACATTACAACCAAATTTTCTTTATTCATACAGAATCTGTTATCCTGTACAGGATTGCACAGTGCCTGGAGCCTATTCCAGGAAACTTAAGGCAAAAGACAGGGTACACACTGGACAGGGTGCCAATCCATCACAGGGCACACAGACACATGCAATATGAGTAATTTGGGAATGCCAATTAGCCTAATCCTAATCTTTTAAGAACACAGAACTGTATTTTATTTCCTTTCGATAGCAGACAAGCTCACCAGCACTTCTGCTGGAAATTAGTCATTGACTGGGTTCTCTCATGTCATTGCAGTCGTTCCTGTTAACATTCAGCGAATGGAACACCAATCCATGCAGACAAGATGCATTTGTTTTGGGGAACTGTACACACAATTCATGAACACCACTTGCATATTACACAAACTCGACTGGGAGTTACTGCCACATCCCTTGTATAGACCTCACTCCAAGACATTTACACATGTTCGGGTCATTAAAGGAGTTCCTGGTAGTCTAGTCCGATCATGGCTCTGATGAAAAAACACTGGGATAAGTGCATTAGTGTAGCAGGTGATAATATTGAGAAATAAAGGGAGTTTGTGTGCATGCGCTTGCTTGTGTGAGTAATGCTTGTTTTAGTCAAGGTGTATATTTTTTTATGTGTTTTGCAACACTGACCCCAAGTGGCAAATATCATGTAATAAAAATCAAGTAAACCACTTGGCAAATTAAAATATAATTTTATTAAATCATATACACATACCAACACATACCAATATTTACCAACTGTAAATATAAACTGGTATGGGTGTTTGGAACCATACTGTATATGTCACATATCCAAATGTATTGTGCATAATGTCCCAAAACCCTTCTTACATATGTTGAATAAACAGTTTACAGATCCTTGGATTGTTCATTGTGGCTTTGTGGAATGGCCTCCAACACCCTAATATCTACACCCATTTGATTTCTCCTTGTGGAGGCACATCAAAAAGAAGCACAAAGACAATTTAAAGTTACACAATAAAAGTGCAATCGCATGCATATTAGCAGATGTGATCACGAGTTTATCATGAATAGGAGGGATGATTCCAGGTGCATTTACAAAGAAGGTAGATGTTTTATGAACAAAAATTATGAGCATTTTGGTTTAAAAAAAAAAAAAGGGTTAATTTAACCTACTATGTATGGAGACTTTTTGAACACCCTGTACGTGAACCATGCAAAATAGGATTGAGAATCAATGCAGTGTATCCTATATTGCCAATGTATATGGAAATCTGATGATCATACCCATATGTACCTGTTCTGTTAAATATCCCATTCCAAACTTGCTTTCTCTGTTGTTTGCTTTCAACTTTGTAGCAACAGTTTAGGCAAGGCCCACACAGGGATGTAACGGTCAGGTGTATATACATAATGTTGGCTATGTGTTGCATATTCAAGTATATTTAAATATTTCCCCAAAAACGTAAAAAAAAATAAATAAACTATAATATTGATTTTTGGAAATAATATATATTTTGAAAACTATTTCTAAATTGTGCCTAGTGGATGTTGTCCATCAAGCACCAGTTACTGTACACATATACATTAGTCAGGAAGCAAACAATAACTGAAACAAACTTCAGAGAATTTCACAGGTGCAAGAACCTGTTCACATGACAATGATACAACCAGTGAATACACATGAAACCACAGTCTCATAGGGCCACTGTCTCAGTTTCTTGGAGTGGCAGGAGTGTAACAGATTTGGTGTAGGAGAAGTGTGTGAGGTTGACATTACAATATAGCTTTTCTCTTTTCTGGAGCAAACAATACAATGAATAAGTGATCTTTGCAAGTACCAGTGTACAGCAGATCTCTATTACCAACATAATTGTGTAGGAAAGCATCAAGACCTTACATGATGAAGTTTTGTCTGCTGGTGAGGTGGAAATCATGCCAGAATATTGATGATGAGAGTAGGAGACACTAGTACACATAAAAGTTCTGAGGACTGTGGAGACTTGTGTTGTTTTTCTTACTGGCGATATAGTAAGGACTGTAGTAGTTGTGGCCTCTGAATTAGTTACTGTTGTAACTAAGGTTGATAACGCTGTAGATGAAATGGTTTGTTCTATGGTTGAAGTAGTTGGTGGTGTGGTTGTTGCTATAGTGGGTGATACTGTAGTCAAGGTTGCCGTTGTGGTAAGAAGTTCTGTGGTTGTCATAAGAGTCGTTGTAGAAAAGGAAGTGATTGGTGGTGTAGTGGTTGCTATAGTGGGTGATACTGTAGTCAAGGTTGCCGTTGTGGTAAGAAGTTCTGTGGTTGTCATAAGAGATGTTGTAGAAAAAGAAGTGGTTGGTGGTGTGGTTGTAGGATAAGTGGTTTCTAATATGGTGGTTGGGGAAGGAGTGGTGAGTACTGTTGTTGGAGTGGTAATCAGGGCGGTTGTAGTCATTAAAGTTGTTGCTGTACTTGTAATGGCTTCAAAAGTAGTAGTTCTTATTTGGACAGTTGTAGATGGTGTTGTCGGTGGAGCTGTTGTTGTAATAGTTGGAATTGTGGGGCATATCAGTTGGTCTTCTTTCAAAGATTTGATTGATTGACCGTCCAAAATCTCAGGGTAGGCACAAACCACTGAAGAAGAAGAAGGCTTTATCTTTTCTGGATTTGCAGTCATCCATTTGTACATGGAAAGCAGGTTACAGTCACAGTTCCATGGATTGTTGTTCAAATATATCTTCTTGAGTTTTGGCAGAAAATCAAATACACCTTGTGGAATCATTCTCAGACTATTGTTATTCAGTCTGAGGGTAGAAAGCAACTGTAGGCTTTTAAAGTCTTCAGAGTGCAGTGATTCAATGAGATTATTCTGAAGATCAAGCTCAGAAAGTTTAGTAAGTATATTAAAAGGTTCTCCAGAAAGAGCTGAAAACTGATTTGAGGACAGGTCTAATTTCTTAAGTTGGTTCATTGACTGAAAAATTCCATCGGGTAAGGATGTGAGATTGTTGTTGTTCAGTAATAATTCAGTCAAGATATGCATGTCCCTGAAAAGAGAAGGGGACAGAGTAGTAAGCTGATTGTGATCCAGTTTTAAAATTTTAAGGGCAGATAAGCGTGCAAATAGCTCCGGTGGAAGATCAGTCAAGAGATTATTGCCTAAAAACAGCTTGGTCAACATATTTTTATGTGGAAACAAATGTGGGGGTAAGTGTGCGATTCTGTTGCCATGTATGTCGATTTCCTTTAGATTTGGTAGAGGATCAAAAATTCCATCAGGCATTGATGTCAGCTGGTTCCCAAACAACCTGAAAATTTGTAGATTTTTGAGCTTGGAAAAAAGAGATGATGAGATGGAAGTAAGATTATTCCTTGCAGTATTAAGCTCTGTGAGATTTTCCAATGGATCAAATGTTCCCTCTTCAAACGTTGCAATCATGTTATCTTCCAAACGGAGTATTTCAAGATTCTTGGTATCTTCAAACAGTCCAATTTTAAGGCTCTGTATTTTGTTTGATTTTAGAATCAGTTTTTTAAGGTTGGTCAAATCCTTAAAAACACCAACAGGCAGAGATGCTAATTGGGTACTTGAAATGTCAATGGTTTTCAGATGTTCTAGACCTTCAAAGGCACCTTCTTCTATAGAAGATGTAGGTGTTTGATAAAACTCAATGACCTCTATTTTAGGGTTTTTAGAAAATGCTCCTTTTGGTATGACATTAATCTGACTGCCAACAAAATAGACTTCTGTGGCTCCAGCTTTCATTATTTCTGGAATTGCTGTCACATTTTTTAAATAAAGATCTTTCTTCTGATCTGTCTCATTCTTCTGAGTGGTAGAGAAGCAGATTAAATTGAGTAGAATGCAGATATATAGGAGTATTGTCATGGCTACACCTGCAAATAAAATCAATAAACATTAAGTGGATTTTAAAGCATAAAGAATTTTGCACTTCTCTGTAACATCATGCATTTTGCATCTTATCAACCTCAAATGAAAGTGTGGAAATAAATGTTACTGTATAAAGTTAGTGTTTGTCTATAAATGTTAGAAGTTATGTGATAATAGAAGCTAACTCGTTTCATGGACATTCCATAGATTGTAAATGCAATAAGCACTTTAATTCATGGTCATTAAGAATATGGGAAGAATAATATAGATGAGGACATGCTGAGTCATCCATTTTTTTCCATTTCTAATAAAAACATGCATCATGATGTTTCTTTGATGTCATAGTCTGTACGTGAGTGAGAAAGTAGAGCTATCTGTTTAACTGCTGACACTAGTGTTCTTGTAGTACAATTTAAACTTTGTTGAGTGTATAAAACTTTACCTGTCGATGATTTGAGATATTAATGTCCTAATATTTAATTTTATTTGATTGTAGTTAAACATATCAAGAGAAAAATCATCTATAAATAAAACAAACAAAAAATTACCTTATATGTTATTGCGCCAATATCTTGCCTCGTGTCAGCATATACTGTAGTGTAATGCATTTATCTTGTTGCTCCAGGATACATGAACACACTGAGAAGTGTGGGCGGGTCATTTTCTGTTTTTCGGAGATAAGAGCTGGGTATTAAGTATGTGTACTTTCACAGAGCAGGGTATTTAACTTTTATTATAAATTGACAGGTATTTCATTTATTTTTATAGATATACTGTTATTTAGGCTACTATTTACCCTTTATATTCCTCTCCATGTTTATATAATAATACGCTGCTCTGTGGGGGTTGTTGGTGGGATGGGAATACTGTCATGAAGAAGCCTGTCAGCTGATTCTCAGTAAAATATGAACTGATCTTTTAATACCTGTTAACATAATTAATTTTTTAATAGTCCATACATGAACTGACTTTAAAATGGTGATAAAACTATATTTATGATAATATTATATACATGTGACAGCACAGGTAAAAATAAAACTACTGATTTTGTTAGGTTAGTAAAATATCTACATTGAAGATAACAAAGGATTGGTAAGAGGTTTATTTCAGAAATATAGCGTTTCAATGACACAGCTATATAAAATGAAACATATGAAGCTTGTGAAGCATCATTATCATCGTCTTCTTCTTTTTCTTCTTCAAATGTCATGGGAATTTCAGGGACACTGTCTTTTCCGGGGGTCAGATTACTGCCTGGTTACCATTTCCCACTGGATCAATTAAGAGAAGAATTAAAGAAAATAATAATAATAATAATAATAATAATAGACCACATTTATGTGAAAGGAAAATAAGACTAAAATATGACATTTTATACACTATAATTGTATTACATATTCAACTTTTAAAAATGTCCATGGGGAAAGGTCAATGTGAGAAATGTGGGAAGAAGTTGACTATGACTACTATACCTGCAAATGGATAGAGTTGGGGCATATCAGTTGGTCTTCTTTCAAAGATTCGATTGATTGACCGTCCAAAATCTCAGGGTAGGCACAAACCACTGAAGAAGAAGAAGGCTTTATCTTTTCTGGATTTGCAGTCATCCATTTGTACATGGAAAGCAGGTTACAGTCACAGTTCCATGGATTGTTGTTCAAATATATCTTCTTGAGTTTTGGCAGAAAATCAAATACACCTTGTGGAATCATTCTCAGACTATTGTTATTCAGTCTGAGGGTAGAAAGCAACTGTAGGCTTTTAAAGTCTTCAGAGTGCAGTGATTCAATGAGATTATTCTGAAGATCAAGCTCAGAAAGTTTAGTAAGTATATTAAAAGGTTCTCCAGAAAGAGCTGAAAACTGATTTGAGGACAGGTCTAATTTCTTAAGTTGGTTCATTGACTGAAAAATTCCATCGGGTAAGGATGTGAGATTGTTGTTGTTCAGTAATAATTCAGTCAAGATATGCATGTCCCTGAAAAGAGAAGGGGACAGAGTAGTAAGCTGATTGTGATCCAGTTTTAAAATTTTAAGGGCAGATAAGCGTGCAAATAGCTCCGGTGGAAGATCAGTCAAGAGATTATTGCCTAAAAACAGCTTGGTCAACATATTTTTATGTGGAAACAAATGTGGGGGTAAGTGTGCGATTCTGTTGCCATGTATGTCGATTTCCTTTAGATTTGGTAGAGGATCAAAAATTCCATCAGGCATTGATGTCAGCTGGTTCCCAAACAACCTGAAAATTTGTAGATTTTTGAGCTTGGAAAAAAGAGATGATGAGATGGAAGTAAGATTATTCCTTGCAGTATTAAGCTCTGTGAGATTTTCCAATGGATCAAATGTTCCCTCTTCAAACGTTGCAATCATGTTATCTTCCAAACGGAGTATTTCAAGATTCTTGGTATCTTCAAACAGTCCAATTTTAAGGCTCTGTATTTTGTTTGATTTTAGAATCAGTTTTTTAAGGTTGGTCAAATCCTTAAAAACACCAACAGGCAGAGATGCTAATTGGGTACTTGAAATGTCAATGGTTTTCAGATGTTCTAGACCTTCAAAGGCACCTTCTTCTATAGAAGATGTAGGTGTTTGATAAAACTCAATGACCTCTATTTTAGGGTTTTTAGAAAATGCTCCTTTTGGTATGACATTAATCTGACTGCCAACAAAATAGACTTCTGTGGCTCCAGCTTTCATTATTTCTGGAATTGCTGTCACATTTTTTAAATAAAGATCTTTCTTCTGATCTGTCTCATTCTTCTGAGTGGTAGAGAAGCAGATTAAATTGAGTAGAATGCAGATATATAGGAGTATTGTCATGGCTACACCTGCAAATAAAATCAATAAACATTAAGTGGATTTTAAAGCATAAAGAATTTTGCACTTCTCTGTAACATCATGCATTTTGCATCTTATCAACCTCAAATGAAAGTGTGGAAATAAATGTTACTGTATAAAGTTTGTGTTTACAGATATTCCATTGCATTTTAAATAAATTGAATAAATGACATGGTCATAAATAATATTAGAAGAATAATATAGATCAGGACATGCTGAGTCATAATTTTTTCTATTTATATTTAAAACATGCATCATGAGATTTCTTTGACGCTATAGTCTGTATGTGAGAGTGGTAGAAAGTAGAGCTATTTGTTTCTGTATGTCTTTATGTGTTCTTGTAGTATACAGTAAATTAAACTTTGTTGGGTATTTAAACTTTACCTGTCAATGATTTGAAATATTTACCTCCTATTAAACATATCAATAGAAAAATCATCTATCAATAAGACATAAAAAATAAATATTTACCTTAAATGTTATTGCACCAATATATTGCCTCGTATAAGCATATACCATAGTATAATGCATTTATCTTTTTGCACCAAGATACATGAACATACTAAGAAATGTGGGCGGGACATTTTCTGTTTTCACAGATAAGAGCTGGGCATTAAGAATGTGTACTTTCACAGAGCAGCGTATTTGACTTTTATTAGAAATTCTTTTAATAGATAGAATATAGATATTGGAATGGGAAATACTGTCATCTGATCAGCTGATTCTCAGTAAAATATCAACTAATCTTTTAATACTTGTTGACAGCATTATTTTTTTTTTGATGGTCTAGACATGAACTGACTTTAAAATGGTGATAATTGTATTACATATCCAATTATATTTAAATATTTACAAAGAGCCTAAATAAATGCTTAGATATAAAAAATAAATAAAAAGATAAATAACAATAACAAATTACTATTTTAACATTGAATGAAATGCACAATTAAAAATTTTTGGGAAAAAAAAATATTTTGCTAATTATTTATAAAGTCTGCCTACTAGAGATAGTATATTATGCACGAATAAATGCATATGGATATAGACAAGAAAACAATAACTCTGAAGCAAACTGGGAATTTCACAACTCAGGTAGATGAAGCTGTTTACAGGACAGTAATTGCCTGGTCACTGCACAAATCTTGGCATATGAACTTGGAAGTTTCTAAAAGTCATGTTGGTTACTTTGCAATCATTTCTAAAATAACCTTGACAAGAACTGGTACGTTAGGCAGAAAACACAACATTGTGTTCATCATATAGACATGTTGCCAAAGTTACGCATGGTAGTGTTAGCATCATGTGGAGATCTGTGCCATACTGTATACTGTACTGTGTAAAGTTTTTAAGCATCAGATACCAAAATCATTCAATATTTCTTAACTTTTAATTTTTTTTCATTCAATATTTCTAAACTTTCTAAAATGAGCAAATCAATAATATTATAGAAGAATATTTGGATGCCTGTAAAGAAAGCAATAACACTAGTGTTATTAATAACAGTAACACTACTGTTTGTTTTTAGGCAGAGTTAGTGCTCTTTTATTCTTCAAATTTTTAATGTCATTTTTTTAAGGCATCTTTGATTATTTCTATGTTAAAGCAGTTGAATGACAGTAATTTATGTTGCTGATAGGAAGAACTATTTCCAACTAAAGATATTTGCAAATACCTCTGCAGACTGCTTAGCACAGTTAGTTCCTGAGCACCTGTCCTGGAACTCCATCTGGGCTTGCTGCTTTATGTGGATGGATTAAGCCTGTGCTGTGCTTGCTGTCTGAAGGGGGAATCTTGGCATATTTGGTGACTATACACCATTTTTTAACCAGTGTGACATCACTGTGGAGGGGGAAATGGCTGCTTTTGTGGTCATTAATAGCTCTGATGCTTTTTCCACAGGCTCCTACTGTCCATGTTGTTCCACCTACAGCCCATGTTCAGACAGATATTCATGCAACTTTCTCTCTTTGTTCTCCTCTTTGTTCTCCACAGTTAATTACTTTTGCTCTTTGATGTAACAGCTGTATGTGACACACAGTGTTTGACTCAAAACATTAATACACTATCATGTGTGTATGTGTGTTGTGTGGGCATGTGTCCTTCTCCTGGAAGACAAGCAATGAAACTGGCCAGCAAACGTATTGAGGTGTGGCGATTGATCCGCCAGATTTTAAAATGAACATATCTTTTACATGCTTACATTAACTACAGGTCACACTGTTGCTGAGCATTTTTTATTTACATTTTTTAAGGATGAGGATGAGTTACATTTTTTTTTGCATTTTGGCTGTAAAAAATATATTATAATTTTTTTTTCTTTTTAATATAGCCTACTTGCTTCACAACACTGTGACAATCTGTCAACAAACTTTCATATTCCCACAATAAAAATGTTTTAGGCTGAGTTGCAAGCCACGAATGCCCCACTGTTTACACTTCTTCATCTGAGGTGCATCCTGAGGTGTTTCATCTTCATCGTAGAGTTGCTTTCAGGGGACCAAACAGGTGAAAGTCCGATGAAGCGAGATAAGAACTATAGGGTGGATGCAATGTTGTCATCAGCCATGGAGATATACGGGTGTCCGGCTCCTTCTTGATGGCTAGCACTAGTGCGACCTCCCTTGAGGTTCTCTATTCATTCATACACACTATTCATTCATACACAGTGACTGGGGAGACAGCAGCCTTGAATGGGAAATGCAGATAAGACAGTGTGGTCAACAGAAGTTTTAATAAAACCGAACTGTGGTTCATTTTTTAGTCACATTTGTATAAAGACAGTTATAATAAACCAACTGATATTTGACTTCTAACCAACTTGCACTCATGTAAAATTCAAATCTCAACATGGTCCCATGTTTGATATACTGTAGCACAGATTTGACAATGAAACGTTTACAATTAACTCTCCTATAACCTTTGGGTTAATTTTGACCCCATTTAATGTTTAATGTCTCAAAATAAATGATTGACATAATTTTTTGATTCATATTTAATGACTTTTCCTAATTTAATGGGGAAAATTGAGTAAATGTAAAATTAACATGATAATATGTTTATCTCCTGCCAGTTTGACCCCAGGCTGTCTTAGCTGTATAAAAGATATATCAACATTTTATACTCTTTTGGTTGTTTTGGATGATATTGGGGTCACTATAACATGCAATTTCATAATTCTCAAAAACTTTAGGGCACTAATCTAACATAACCACACTTTTAGTAGTATGAGAACCACTGATACTGTAGTTCACACAACATGGGGGTAGGTTAAAACATCATCCTCACAAGAAAATTATTTCACTCTGTTGAGATATGTTGGAAAATATGTCTCCTGCTAATATACTGATAATTCACACAACATAGGGGGGGGGGGAGCAAACATATAAAAGCTTATTTAAACCAACCCTAAAAAAACCCAAAACTTATAATAGCAGCCTTCTGAACCATTTCTCTAGGTGATCTGTATGCTGTCTCCTTCTGCTGTATCTAACTTCTGTCAATGAGGTGTTGAAATGAAAGTGACGTAGAGGAGAATGTGTCTGAGACAGAGGACCCTAATTATGAGGCATCCTCCTTTGATGAGAAAAAGACTCTCTGTGTTGACCCCTTCTTTTGTCTTTCAACCACCAGCAAACACATTACTAAAATATTATGGTCTGATGCAAGCAATATGGGGTGTACTGTATGGGACAAGTGGGTTCAGCGATTCCCCTTTCTTCACAATCCACTGTGAATGAATGTCTGGTTGCGTTTCGTGGGTGCTGTTTATTCAGACAATACAATACATCGTTGGCCCCTCTTCTTCAACATTAGTGATTTGAGGACCGATGCTGCCTTTGTAATATGGAGTGAAATAAACAAGAACCGGATGTAAATAAAATTCTTCTAAATTTTTGAAATTGTGTTTGTTTTCCCTGGGGTCAAATTGACCCCAAGCATAATACATGTTAGTGTTTTTGATAAAAAAATTGTTTTTCATTCCAAATGTCATAATAAAGTCAATAAAAATAAATAAACAAAGAAATAAATTCAGGTCAATCAGTGGTATCTTTCCATAGGAGTTCGAAAGGAGTACGTGGCCAACTTGCTGCCGCCTCCCCTCTGTTCCGTCAGATAGATTATTACCTCACAGTATGAATTAAAAGGCAATGATGATGCTGTCTACCCTTACACTGCCTATTGTTACACGTTAAGGAATGCCCACTACACCAGCACCTGCCCGCTTACACCTGGGTTTCAGTAGCTATGAGCTAAAGGTGATAACCGCCCATCCATACAAACAAACAAACAAAATTGTGGTACATCCTGGTTATCATTATTAGGGCTCGATCACTATAGGGTGTGCAGGACCCTCTTGTTTTCCTAAGGATTATTTTTTTTCCCCACCCCTTTGGACATTTTGGGGGTCCCTCAGGGGCCCCCACATGATATTTTGCTGCATACCTGTAGCTCATACACACTTGCACGTAGGCACACAAAACTTGGTACACATTTAGAGCTCATTGAGCCAAACAAGTTTCGCACTGCATGTCCTGGGCTCAACTCAACAGGAGGCTGGTTATTTTGGGTTGTTTTCAAAAATGCACCCCAATGCATTTTGATATCAAGTCAAGTCAAGTCAAGTAGGCTTTTATTGTCATTTCAACCATATACAGTTTAGTACATGATGAAACGAAACAACGTTCCTCCACGACCAAGGTGCTACATACGACATAAAGTTACAACATAAATTAACAAAACTGACTGGCTAATTAAGAAGAGACAAACCAGATTAACATTATAAATTAACAGAAACTATCCTGTCAGATACAGAAAAGACAAAGACAAAGACAACAAAGTGCACGTGCAAATCTGCAGCCAAAATTGACAACATAACAACATACTGTACTATGTTTCAATGCTCTGTGGAAGTAATATGATGTAGTGCAATGAGAAACAGTAAACATTAACCTGTAGATAGCAGGTATCTATATACTGTATATATCAGATATGATCAGATATCAGGTATGATAAACTCCTCCTAGGAAATTTATATGATTGTCAATAAACCGGGTCAATGTGATCTAAGGACATTGAGGATGCAAAATTGCGGAGGGATTTTTGATATCTCAAATGGGTCAGCCGTGATAATGTCTTAAACTAACTAAACCACCTAAAAATTAATTATAACTTTCTGTGCGGCATTAAATTGAGTGACATTACAGTATATTCAGTGACACGTTCAGTGACATCACATTCAGTGACATCACATTGAGTAACATCATAGTGTGAGGCTTTTCTTCCAGCATCTGCGGCCTATTCTACACACGTACAAATGTTAACGCTCACATACATGCTCACACACACCAACACACACACACCTCTCTCACAAGGCACACACACACACACATTACAAATGTTAACACTCTCACATTCACACATATACACACACGCACGCATACGCAAACACACACACACACACACACACACACACATACACACACACACACCTCTCTCTCTCTCACTAACACACACACACATACATACACACTAACGCACTTAACAAATATTTAGGGCCCAAACTGACCTTAGCTGTGTATAGTGTGTGACATGTGCAAGTTGTACGGTGCACCCTGGTGGCGATGGCACAGAGTGCTTGAACCCGTCACCGTTGCTTGCAACTATATTCCTAAGGATTTTTTTCCCATCCTTTTGGACTTTTTGGCGGTCTTGCCCCCACATGAGATTTTGCTGAGCTCATTGAGCTCACAATGTTAACACACTCACACAAACGCACACACGCACGTATACACAAACACACCCATATATCACACATCACAAATTTTAACACTTACATCTCTGTCTCACACGCCCGCACAGGGTGGTGGCACAGGGTGCTTGGGCCCATCGTTGCTTGCAACTATATTTATTATTATTATTATTATTAATTGTTGTGGCAAGGGTAAGGACAGAGTGATACATTTTGTGATGTCTGTGTAACAAACTACATTTATTCCTTTTAAAAGAAAGTAAAAAGGATGGTTAAAATTCTTGAAATACATGTAATAATAGAAACTAACTCGTGTTCTGCAGAAATTTTACATACTGTATATGAACATAGGTAGCACACAATACATTGTTTAACTAAAGAAATGGTTGCACTGTGTTCCTTGATGTTAAATTCCTGGGGGAGAATTTTGAATCTCTCTATCCAAGAAAGCCGAGCAATGCTTATACTTTCTGCAAAGACTGTGAAAAGCCCATCGCTCTTCTTCTATCCTCATCACTTTCTACAAAGTGACTATAGAAATCACTCTGAGCAGCTGTATTACTAATTGGTTTGGGAACTGCACCATCTCGGATTGTAAGACCATGCAGGAGATAATGAGGACAGCTGAGATCATCAGGATCCCTCCATCATAGATATTTACAACGCATGTTGCATTCGGGGAAAATAAAAACATCATTGTGGAGGTCCTCACGTTACAGTTTTCAAGCAGGTCAGCATTTCAACTCATTGCATTTTATTATTAATAGGTTGCAATATCTTCAAAGTTTCACACTTTTTTATCTTATTAGAACGAACTTTGTACTGGTCAATGATCAGTGAGCATTGTCCTCGAGTGTCTTGCATTGTTGTACACACTTCCCAGATAGCACCTGGAACACAAGTTTAAAGACATGCTTGCTTTAATTTTTTTTTTCTTTTTTGCACGTTCAGTTGCCCAGGTAATAATGTGTTTAACCCTCATGCTGTGTTCTGGTCAAATCTGACCGATTTACATGCTTTCTCTCTAAAAAGTGCAGTAAATTTTATTTATTTCTCGTGAGGTTCAAAGTTTGTTCACACATGGCATTTGAACACACCAAATAAATTGGAAATATTTGTATAAAAATGTGTGTGTTTTATGAAACTTTTATACACTCATGGTGTTCCCGGTCAAAAATGACCGGCCATAGTAAATGAATGAGTAAGACTACAATTAATGTAAAAAAAAACAGAGTTCAAGCACATTTCTACACCCATCTCCTCTCCCACACTTAAACATGCTGGTGTATTTGAGCAGACACACACACACACACACACATACCGTTCTTACGTCCCTTTTTGGCTCTCATGGCAACCTGCATGGTAACCTATCGACAACATAATTTTTACCCCACCTGTTAAAAAAACAAACTGCAACATTGTCAGCAATCATACAACTTTCTTGCAGCTCTGGTATATAAAGCTTTTTCAGGCCTTACTTACAGTCTTTAGCAGCACGATGGCCAAGAGATATACTGCACGTGAAGCTGTGGAATTATATTTGACAATGGCATTGATCAGGAGCAGAGAAGCCAGGTTGACTGTCAGGAGGGTTTAGAGGAGGAAGAGTCAGAGGTTGACGTTGACACAGAGTATAACCAAGGAGGAAGCCTCTGACACTGATGAGAAAGGAGTTGTGAAGCTGAAGTTGCTGTCTTCTTTCAGTCCAAAAATGGAACCAAACCCTAGCCCTAACCCGATATGCCATATTCCAAGTGGATGATATGGAGTCCTGTTTTCAACTTTTCCTCGCGGCCTCTATTGTAACCATTGTCATGAACATGACAAACCTGGAGGGGAGAGGAGTTTATGGAAACATCTGGAAAGAGGTAGACCCAAATTGAAACCTATTTGGGTGTGAGGATTTTGTGTGGTGTCTACGGATCCAGCAACAAAACTGCATCCAGCTTATGGGATGAGGACACTGGTCAGGCAATTTTTCATGCTACAATGTCTTTGCAGACCTTCCATATCCTGTCACGTGTGATTCGCTTTGATGACAAGAGCAGCCAACAGTCAACGAGACAAGCTGGGAAGTTTGGCAGAAGTGGGTGGAGCACCTATCACAATCCAGGACAAACCTGGAACATGCAAGTGTACACAGGCAAAACTGGCTGATGGTGTTCCTGAGAAAAATCAGGAGAATTGATTCACCCCTGCAAGGGTGCGGGTCCTTAAAATGACATTAGGGCTACTTTATAATTGTAAATGTGGTCATACAGTGTATGGGTCAAGCATTAAGACCCATACACTGGTGAAAAAAGTGACTTTGATAAACATTTCAGTGAAGTACTCTGTGATAAACAGTCAATATCTATATAATGTTAATTTCCCTAAAAAACGAGTGGCATGAGCTCAGGTAAATACAAAGCAAATACAAGTTCAAAACATGTAATGTTCACAAGAGCTAAAGTTAATAAAAAGATCTAATTCAAAATTAGGTGATAAAGTATGTATTATTGTGGCTTGATAATGAAATAAAATGATCTGGTCAAAAGTGCCAGGGAACATCATACTGTAAGTGTGACCCACAAACATGAGGGTTAATAAATGTGTGAAAAAATTAAAGAAAAAGTGCTATTTATATATTTGTTTGTTTATATTAAAATCGTAGACTCTATAAATATGCAATAATTGTTCAGATGTGCCTTTGGGAGTACACAGCTTGCCGTGGTAGAGGTGAGCCACAACCAAGGTTGTTTTAGATGTCTTTAGTCATCTAGTTCTGTATTGTATTGTAATACAGTATTGTAATGCTGTTTTGTTTTAGTTTGTGCTGTCCTTACTAGATGGTTGAAGTTTATGTTTTTGTAAATTAGAAGGTAGACCTATCTATTATGCATTCTTGTATTATGAATGAAGCTTAAATATCCGAATTAAGCTTAAATGTAAATTATTTATTATATTAAACTCTTAATATGTCTGTTTCATATGATAAACATTAATGCAACAGTCAACAGTATATGTTAAAATATCATAATTTACATTATACTGTACTATGTTACTTTAAAATACCGTCTCATGTCAGCAAATACAGCAGTGTGTAATGTGTTTATCTTCTTTCCCCAGCATTCAGGAACACCCTAAGTGTGGGCAGGTCATTTTCTGTTTTCAAAGATAAAAGCTGGGTACATTTCTTATGCAAACATTTTTTTTTTCTTTCAGTCAAGTGTTGTATTGTATTGTGGTGGCCAATTCATATGTGAAAATGCTTCCTTATAATCTTTCACAATCTGATCCTGATGATTTTTGCTGTCCTCGAATATGCCAATGCAAGCAGGGGGAAAAAAATTCATTAAGGCCATTCAGCCTAGACCTGACCAACTGAAGCGACCCCAGATCATAACATTGACGCCAGAGGCTTGTACAGTAGGCATGATGCATGATTGGTGCATCGTTTCATGTGCTTTCCTCCCTACTCTATATCATCCATCACTATGGCAAAGGGTTCAGTTTTTCCATTGCTGAAAATCTTTATGCTGCCCAGTAATTTGAAGCCTTACATCCGATTAGCCTCAGTAATGAGTGATTTACTTATGGCCAGACAGCTCTACGGTTCCAATCCTGTATGCTGTTATTGGATTGTGTGTGTGTGTGTGTGTGAATGCTTTTACTGTCACTGTTAAACATAGCTGTGATTTCTACTGTGAATTAATTTATGAAGCAACGTCATCAAGCATTTAAGTGATCTCTACTCATGGTTATTTAGGGTTTTTTTTTCCATCTCATTAATATATTGGTCATTTCTACACCTAATTCCAGTAATTTTCATAATCTCCTTAGTTGCTTTCTTTGCTTGATGAAGCCAACAAGTAGCTGCTTTAACAGATATTAATTGCTGCAGTAATTATAAAAAAAAAATACAAAAAAACACACATACAGAATAAAAACAGGGTATTTAAAAAGGTTGGATTTAAAATACATTTTATAGCATTTAAACTCCTTCCACTGTCAAATGTGTTGCATAAAAACAAATGCAAGTGTAAGTACGCATTTTGCATCTAAGTTGTATTCAAATTAAGAAGGCAGTGTAACGATAGATAGATATATAGATAGATAGATAGATAGATACTGTAGATAGATAGATAGATAGATAGATAGATAGATAGATAGATAGATAGATAAATAGATAGATAGATACTGTAGATAGATAGATAGATAGATAGAAGTCTTAGGTACTGTAGATATAAAGAAATGGTATACGACAAAGATACTTTCAATCATAATGCAATCAAATGTTTTACATAAAAGATTTTAATTAGACTAAACAAAGTCAATATT